>JAEIIF010042143.1:0-14781 GCA_018874455.1 Drosophila trapezifrons
ATATTGCGTTAAAATAATGTTATATATATAGGTAAAAAACACACTTTTAGATAAGAACATACAAACCGATGCTATTACAAAACTAAACGAAATGATCTCTCAGTCACCTCCTCCTACGACTCCGTGTGCCAATGGATTCCGGTTCTGCGGACTGCTCCGGTTCCGGCACTGCCACTGGCACCGCTCGTCTGGGTCTCCTCGATGAAAGCGTTGGTGTTCTTGGCGTCTCCTCCGGTTGCCGTATCCTTGCTGCCCTGGTGCTTCGCGCTGCTACTTTCTGTGACGGCGTAGGTGCCACCTCCGAACTATCATCCAAGGCGATGGCTATGTTGACTCTTGACCTGGCTTTGGGCTTGGTTTTCTCGGTGGTCTTGGGTAGGGAAGGCTTCAGGCTGATCACAGAGCAGGGTGAATCATCATCATCGCTTATCTCGATCGGCTGGCAGGTGTCCAGGTTGACGGGCGAAGTGTCCAAGTTGGAACTGTCACAGCTGCTTGCTCCGCTGCCGCCGCAGCAGCTACTGCTGCTGGCAGCACTTGGCGGCCGCAGTTCCAGCTCCGTGTAAATCTTAAATCTGGGCGCCTTCTTGGCGGACTGTTTGAGCTTGGAGGAGGTGGCCGCCGAAGGGGTATCCTTTTCGGTTGGGTTTCTCCTTTCCGGTGAAAGATTAAAGTTCAAAGCTCTTCGCAGGCTCTTGCTGTGCGCCGCCGCCTGCGCCTTCTCCTGGCCCTCGGGTTTGAGTTCCACTTCCGCTGTCTTCAGCTGCATCTTGAAGTTGTAATTATAGTCAATGTCCACGGCTTCCGGTGGAGTCTCAAGTCCAAGCTGAGCCACGCCTATGGCCTCCAGATGCTGTCCCCTGAAGCGCAGGTAGTTGGCTCGATAAAGCTGCTGAACCTTCACCATGGAACCCAAGGAGGCGCTCAGCTCGGGATTCACCCTCAGCCTGCTCTCCGCGCTGGCATAGAAGTCATCCAGCTGGTCGCTGTTCCTCTGGAGAAAGCAGAGGCGAGCATGAAGGCATCCCATTATGAAGTACGTGGACTGCAGCTGGAAGTTCTGGCGGAGAAGGGAAGGAGCCTCGCTCAGGCTCAAGTACCGATCCAGACTCAGCTGAGAGCTGGGACTATTCGGGCGCAAGCTGAGCATATTTGGCAAGGCCACATCCAGTTGCTGCTGCTGCTGCTTTCTGATGGGCTCCAGCTGCAGGAGATGCATGTTGCTGGCCAGGTCACTCATCGCCGGATCCTTGACTTCTGCCTTCTCTATGGCCAGCGGAGAAGCTTCCTTTCGCTTCAAACGCTTGATGCCCAGACAGTGCTCGATGAGTCGCAGCTTTGACTGGGCCCTGTCCAGGTTCTCCATCTGCAGGTTAGTCCACAGCCAGGCCAGGAACACTTCGATGGCTCTCAGGGCCAATCCCGATTGCAGGACCAACTGTAGAACGATGTTGGAGAAGGCCAGCCGTTCGGTTAGCCTGTTGGCCGAGCATTCCGTGCTCTCTCGGACGAGCGTCGAGAGCAGCAGCTGCAGGCAGCCGCCATCCAAGCTGGAGAGATTGCTGAAGTTCCTTACACTATCCTGCAGCGTGTCCAACTGTCGCAGCGGTACGGGCATCCTAGGCTGGCCCTCGGGATTCCTTTGCTTGTAACTCAGCCTAAAACGCACCGTTTGCAGGGTAATCAGGACGATGTCGCTCTTGCCCAGTCGGTCGGGTAGCTCGCCTCGCAGCTGCTCCACCAGAAGCAATATCAACTGAGCGTGACTGAGGCACTCCTTTCTGGCATAATAACTGGCCAAATGGCACAGGCAGAGCATCACTGTGGTGTCCTGGCGCTTAAAGAACCTTCCGCTTGGCAGCTGCGGCCACAAATCGTCCAGGAGGTCCTCCGCCCGCTCCACTTCCACGGACAAGTCCAGCTTTAGCCTGGCTTGCACTTCGTTTTGGGCCAAAAAGTGAGTAAGGGCGCGGAGATAAGTGAAGCGATCCTCGAGCACACTGCCAATCCTCAAAAGCAGCAGCCAGGCATCATCCGCTTGGGACTGATAGCCCATCGTCGACAAGGCCATGGCGGCGGCCAAGGCGTCGTCTATCAAAGCCTCCCAATCAATGGCTGTGTCCTCGCATCCCAGCGGCTCTTCATCCGCTCGACTGAAGAAGTGGTTAAAGCCGGAAATGGCATCGCTGGCCAAGTTAACCAAGCGCTGTTCTCTTTGGATATTAATCTCCGATAGATTCTGACGCAGGAGCAGCTCCTCCAGCAGATTCTCCCCGGTTTCTTTTGAGGAAACCTTGCATTTCTGAGCCTCCAGAGCGTCCAGCAGCACTCCCACGCTGGCATGTCCCAGGCAAAGCTGCTCCATGCGGTTCGGCGAGCTCTGAGCCTTTAACTTGGCGATTAACTCCTGGCACTCCCTTAGAAGGGAGCCATCGTTGCGTAACTGCCTGGCGATGAGCACCAAATGGTAGTCACTCATCCGACAACGGAGTAAAGACTTCAAATGCGTCACCGAGGGATTCCTCAGATAGTGGAGCACCACGAAGAGATCCGTGTCATAGAGCTGCTTCTTCTGGACGGGAGTGAGGCCAGGGGGCAGTGGGCAGGACTCGTGCCACTCGTAGACACACCTCTGGATCTCCTTCTCCTCCTTGGCTTGATTGTGATAATAAAAACCTATCTGCGACCTCAAGCGAGCCGGATTCGTGAGCGAAGCCAAGTAGCTGGCGCACAGGCGACCTGCCATCTGGGGATCCTTGCAATGGGAGCTGGCCTTGAACAAGCGTCTCAGCAGGGTTCGCATCTCCTGGCTGGCAATCAAGGGACGCAGCTGCTGCAAAGGCTCCAGGAGCTGCCAGAGCAGTGACATTTGCTCAGGGCAGGACACTTGATCAGCCACATGCGTCAGCTGGCGCACCAGCTTGATGAGTTCCCAGCTGGCGGGACCCAGACACTTCAAGGTCTTGGCCACGCCCAATGTGAAGCTGAAGATGCGCAGCAGCGGCTTATGCGGAGTCTGGAAGGAAGAGAACATAAATAACTGAGTAAGAAACCCTATTCCCTCAAGGACTCACCTTGTCCGCCTTCTGTTCCTGCGTCGGCTGCCAGTTTATATACGCATCCAGAGCACACAGGCCGTAGGCCAGCATGCAGTGCCTTCTCACACTCTTACAGGCCTCATTGGCGCAACTGCTGCCCAGCGGACTTCGCGTCACATTCACCGCCAGGCTCGCGCAGCAGTCCAGGAGCTTAAAGTGAGCTGCATAGGCCACCGGGCTGCCTTTGCCTTCCATTTGCTGCCAAAAGACTTGAAACGGGGACTGGAGTTTGCTTACGCTCTGATGGAGCAGGGTTTGCAGGCGCTGGAAGGCCACCAGAAGGTCCATCAGCCACTGCTCCGAGGCATGAGGGGCTGCCTTAAGCTCAAAAAAGTTCTGGAACTTCCGGATGAGGTCGATGTAGGTTTGTCTGAAGTTGGGAGTAGCTTCGCGGACGTAGAGCAGCTTCACGTAGTAATACAGAAGCTGCAGGGCGTATGTGATGTTCGTCTCCTGCTTAAATAGATCCTTGCACATGCGCAGCAGCTGCAGCGACAGTTGTTGACTCGGTTCCGGACTCAACATGTCGATCTGAACCAAGGCCAGGGTAAAGCTAAGGTACTCGCTGAATTGATTGCTCAATTCCGAGGTGGAACTGGTGGCCAGGAGCTTCATTAGTGAGCCGAGCATCTTGGCCAGACTCTCCGAGGGCAGGAAACTCAGCGACTTGAAGAACGTCTTGCTGCGCTTGCCAAACAACGTTTCGTTTAGTCGCTCCAAAAGTGGCCCGGTTTTTGTGATTTTCTTCAGTCTCATCGCATCGAAGAGCTCTCCCAGGGATTCCAAGGCATGGCACAGCTGGCTGCTGGCCTCCAAGGGCAGCAATTGCTTCTGGATCAGCATATAGATGCCATTAAAGTGGGTCAAATGGATGTCCAGATAGATCTTGTGGTCCGTTTCCTCTTGCAGGCGGCAGGGCTCCGCTCGGATGAGGCCGTACAGCTTCTGGCAGGCTCCAATGGATCGCTGGGAATAAGAAATACCTTTGGTTAAGTCACTGGACTCGCAGAACACGAAGCAAAACCCACCTCCTGGCACAGGCCATGCAGAATGTAGCGCAAGCTGGTGAGATGCGCCTCCCACAGACTGGCTTTCTCCTCGCAGGGACGCACATGGGGCAGCATGACGCCCACTATGTCGCCGTACAGATCCCCGTTCTGCTGGGGATTCTCCTTGACGGCATAGCAAATATGGCGCAGCACACTCAACTCGTATCGCAGCGCATACAAAGCGTCGGCGCCGCCACCGTTGGATCCGCGTCCCAATCCTTCCGCGATCTCACGGAACTTCGCCTCCACTGTTCGGCGGGCTGCCTCTACATCGCTGCGGCTGCCCTTCAGTTGGTTTGCTATATCACCAGGCATTTCGACGCTTGGATTTGTCACATTTAATCAAAAAACATTTAACCGACGCCTGCTTTTTTCGTTGCTTTGCGCCAGATTTTGAGGGGCAGTGTGACCAGCTGGTCAAAAATACAACGCTGGGCATGGAAATATGCTAAAATTAATTATTTAATACTGAAATTCGATTGTATAGCTATATGAGAAGCAAGGACACAAACCATGAGGAGTGCAATTGCTTATCGATATTTTCGATAACACTTTTAGGCCTAGAGTTGGTAAATTTTAAATTTAATAACTTTTTTGATTCTAACTTATATTCCAAACTAATATCAGAAAACATGGCGATAGAAGAGGATTTCAAAAAGATGATTATCCACAAGATTTCCTTAAAACGATTAATTTAAAATATTGTGGTTTTTAGAAGCGGATTATTGAATTCTTGATTTGAAAACCACGAAAACTTCGATTATTTTCTTTCCAAAAATGCATTAAAAATCATAAATTTAAAAGATCTTTTTTAACTTCGTATTATTTAACTAATTTACCCTTTTAAATCTCCAAAGTACCTCCCCCTAAATAAAACAATCACTTAAAATGATTTAGTTTATGTATTTCAGTTTCAATGGGCTGGGGGGATCTTACAGACACAATTCATCATCTCGCTAAATAATCGCTTGGGGCCTGCTCTTTAATAATAATAATTGTTTGCTTATTTTTGTTTTTTTTTTATTTAATGAAAAATCATGTCCCAAAATTGTTGTGTTTAATTGGATTTACTCGCCACACAATCAATGAAAACATGCTACTGCCTTTGAATAAGTTGAAGGAGTTCGGGTATGGAAAAGGTAGAAATTTCTTACTTAAAAGTACATAAAGGAAAACAATTTCGGATGCGTGCAGATGTTAGAGAAGGTATAAGAGGACATAGTTAATAGGGCGGGGAAAGGAGGTGGGTGGCGGGTGTGGTAACAATGAAAATGTGATTTGAATCGCGCTCCATAATGTTAGATTTCGCTTACAACTTATATATCCGTATTGAAGAGAAGGAATGACTTAAGAGTTAGTTAAAAGTTCTTAGCAGTAATATTTGTAAATCGATTTAACGCGAAAACGTCTGACAAAAGCAGCAGTTGTACAAATAAAAGTGTTTCGCTTTGAAATTTAACAGCAAGAGACGCTAGATGGTTACAAATTGTACAGTTCATAATTGTATATACTTGATAAACCTAGGGCTAAGCAATTTTACAACTGATGAAAGGTGTTAAAACTGGAACTGGAACTCGGGTTTGGGATGAGGCTATATAGTAATGGTTGGTTGGTTCCTCTTGGTTGTCGGTTGTTGTTTTTGTCGCTTAAACTTATCATTTTCTGCTCTTTTGCTTTGTTTGTTTGATTATTACGTTCATTTTGCTCCGACTTTTCCTCTCTCTGTGTTTGTTTTGGGTCGTTTTGTCGATTTTCTTTTTACTTTTTCCATTTTCTTTAGCTTACATTTTAGAGAAACAAGTTGTGGGTCTCCTTTACTATCAAAATATGATGTGTGTGTGTGGCTGTGTTTGTTTGTTTAGTGTGTGTGTGTTTGTGGGGTGTATATATTTAAATTTATAACGTACAAAGACGATACAGCGACAGATCAAGGGCTTTAACCATCGTGCTTTCTCTTCTTGCCCCGGACTTGAGACTCTTCTGGAAATTAAAGAGGTAAAATGATGAAGAAAGGTATTTCTATAATATTATTTTAAGCTTACCGGCTGCCTTTTCGCCATCCTTGTCATCCTTGACATCCTTGACATCCTTGACATCCTTAACTGATGCCGCTGATTCATTTGCCTCACCATCGGCCTCATCAATATCGGAATCCTCATCTTCATCATCCTCGGCCCCTTCGCCCTCCTCCCAGTCGGAGTTATCCTCCTCCAGATCGTCATTGTACACCTCCGATAAGGACACCTCGCCATTATCCTCCTCGTCGCTCTCATCGCTGTCACCCTCCTCGTCGTCATCGTCACCAGAAACTGAAAGAATTCGAAGAAAGTAAGTTTAGTTGAACTTTTAACACTCGAACTTCCCTAAATCGAATTTTAAAAATAATTGTGAGAGTTTAATAAGGAAACTAACGTTTAGAACCTAACTCGCCATTTGTGGTGTAAACTTCCGACTTACAAGGCCAATTTGAAGCTGAAAACTTATTAAAAACTTGAAATTCTTTCACGAAACTTCCATTTTATAATTTTCGAGTTAGAGAAGTTCGAATTTAACTGAAAACAGTTCCAGAGAGATGCCATGCTTACAATATGTGGCATTGGCCAGATTAAGAATGGCCAAAAACCAATAGAGAAGGATGGCGAAATTTATGGGTGGGTTTTGGGGTGCCCTTATCACAGATTGCTCGTTGGTAGCGGCTGTGGCAGCTGCTGTGGCTTCCCTTAACTGCAACTCTTTCAGATACTCATCTAATTCGTCTACTTCTTGATCTTGGTCCTCCGTTTGGGGAGGAAGCGCCACTGGTTTGTCCTGCAAACTCTTTTTCGCCTTGACCCGCTGCTCCAGAACCTCGAGCTCGTCTAAATCGATTTCTAAACCGTTCAAACAGAAGGCACTGCGCTTATCTGAAAGGCGACAGAAGCCGTTGTTGAGTTTGTGCTTGCTTTTCGTGTGTTTCTTAGATTAAAAGAAAACCTCTACCCATGAAAAGCTATAGATCAGCTAAGCAGACGGACAATGAGCATTCAAATGGTCGGAGTACTTTGATTTATATTGGAAAAGCTCCCTTCTGATATCTGCGATGGGCTGTGATGTGTAAAACCCTTTCGAAATACACACCTTCCTCCTCGGAATCGTTGCCATTGACCTCATCATCATCATCGCCATCGGATTGCGCCTCCTCGTCGTTGCAATCAAAACTAAAATCAGATAAAAAATTAATACAAATACTCCCTAAAATGTAATAGGAAAACTCACCCATCGAGAAAGTTTAACGATGGCAGCATCTTGAAGATCTTCTCCCGATAATTCTCCACCTGGGTGGCATCGTTATTAAACAGATCCAGCACTGCCAGATTCTTGAACTCCTCCAGGGGCTTCAGGGCATCCAGATCCTTGATCTTGTTGCCGGACAAGTTCAGATATTGCAGTTTGGGGCTGGTGGTCAGATAGTTGAGGCCGCTCGAAATCCGGTTGTCGGACAGCTCCAGTTTCTTCAAGTTGGGCAGCTTGGGGAAACCTTTCAGTGTGGTGAGGCCCACGTTGATCAAGCTAAGCGATTCCAAGGCGGTGTATTCGTCTGTAAGGCCAACGATGCTTGTACTCCGGCAATTGTCCAGATTCAGCTCTGTGATCTGTGTATTAAATAGATTTAAAAAACCAATTAGAAAATTACATTTAAATTTTACCGATTTTCAATTGACAAATTAGCTAATATCGAAACAGTTTCTATCGAAGCTCTTTGTTCTGGTTTGAGTATGGGCTAAAATCTCTAGGCGTATTTCAAAATGCATTTTCCTGTATATCGATATAACACCCCATCAACGATGGTGTATAGAAAAAAAAAATGCATATCGATAGCGCTATCGATGTTTTGACAGCTCTAGTGTGGAAGTGTGCAGAGCAAACGCAAGAAAAAAAAGATGGAGAACAATACACACGCAAAAATCGATCAAACGCTGAGAATTTTTTTTGTTGAGATGCAAATCGACATTACATGCTAAATAACCAAATTGGCGTAACGACAAACGACTTGGTAAACAATTGCTGCAGTACTTTCGCCAAATTGCGCATCAAAATGGAGGCTGCGAAAAGTGCCAACGCGCGTTTATGTAACCCCAAAAGAAACAAAGAAAGAAAATGTGTGTCTGTGTGCTAGCGTGTATATGTGTGCGTGTGCCTCACCACAAAGCAGAATGCGCAAATTGGGCAAAGCGAAGAGAGCGAAGAGCAGAGCTGCTGAACAGCCATGACAAACAAAATGGAATCGGGGGCGGGGGAGGAGCGAGAGCGAGAGCAGAACATGCCGGCAGCAGTCACAACAACAACATGTTTGACCGTGACGTAGTAGTTGTTGCGCCCCTGTCTGCGAAAAGGGGGGTCGGGCGTGTTGGTGATGGGGGAGGAGGTCGACTGATAAGCTCCGAACGAATAAATGTACACATTGCCCGTTGGAGGCTGTGCAAGTTCACTTGAGATTACCCAATTATCAATATGTCACGCTGCCTCTAGACAACAAGATGGTGGGTTGCCTCCGAGAGTCCGTCTGTCTGTCTCTGTCTGGCCGAGAAACAGTTATGTGGGCACAGGGTAACTTCTCTAAGAGAAACTACATGTTCAGTAACCAGATTTCGGGTCAAGTTGTAGGTCAAATTGAGGTAAAAATTAAATTTTAAGGGTTTTGGTATTAAAACATTTAAATATACCATTACATTAGGAATTTAAATTCCATAGAACTGACCTTGAAAAACAAATAGTTCTTTATAAGTACAACTCAAAAGTACATATTTGCGATTTTATGAGCTTAATAATTTTGATTGTTTCTAAGCTTTTGAAAATTGTGATAAGAAATGAATGTTATAGTTCCCTTGAGTCCCATTATTCACAAGTTCTATGGAATGTGTAGCTTTTTTGGGAACAAAAATTAATGGTAATCAAAGGGTGTGATAACTCAACATAGCCATTACTTTCTACAAGTTACTAAAGAAAACCGTTTATGGGGCGATCCGCGGTAGAGAAGTTCAACTGTATCTCGGGTTAAATGAGTGAGAATGAATGCACACAGCTTTTGGCTTGGGCTTAGGCGAGTATGAGTATGTATGCGTTGCTGTTTTTGTGCCGTCTTGTTTTTTTATTCGTTGTTTTGCTGCCTTGCTCACGTAGTTTCTGTAGTGGGTGGGTGGTGGGGCTTGGGTGGCCGGGTGACCGCCGATAGAGATTGAGTAGGCTGGCCGAGGACCGGACCGACCAGAGAGCGCATGTTTATTAATCAGTGGCAGTAGCAGCGGCCTGGCTTTGTCTTTCGCCTGCACTTCTTTCGCGCTGCAGTGGCGGGCGGGAGAGCGGGATGGCTAGAGATAGCGGGGCAGGTGGCAAACGTGGGAGGGGGAGGCAGCATAAAAGTATTATGACTGCGCAGTCAATATATGTTTGTATGCGTCGATTATTTTGTGCATAAGTTTTCTTGACTTGCATGAACACATGGCCGTCTGTATGTGTTTTTGTCGCTTATGCGTATTTGTGCGGATGATGCGCGCCGCGCGCTATAACGTTGTTATAGATACATTTTGGTATCAAATAACCTGAAATTACAACATGCAGCAAACACACACGACGCACACAAACACATGTTGCCGCCGTGTTTGTCACAATTGAAGGCCGGCAGCAATAATAACAACAACAGCAACAACGAAAGCAAGAACAAGAACCCAGCAGCAGCATTGCCAGCTGTGGCGTTTATCGGACTTCAGGTGCGAAAAGATCGTTAGCGATTTGTCGAGCAAAGGTGACTACAAATCTCCAACTCGATGCACCTTTCCCTATGACTACACCTTGTAATAATTGCTTTTTTAGCCCACAGAAGTTTGTATTTGGGCTGAAGACCACGAAAAGGGGAAGGCGCAAAAATGCGCGCACATGGCAACACTGGCAACGTGTATGTGACACAAACACATAAGCAGGCGCGGAGAGGCAATGTAGAATTTGCTTATGGCGATCAATTTTTTTTTCCTTGCGTTCTTTTCTTTCTTGTTGATGCCGCTGCTGCTTCCTCTTCCAGAGCTCTTCTTTTTTATATGGCGTCGACACAAATTGAAACTAGATTTACATGATGACGCAGTTGTTGTTGTTGTTGATGCACTCTCATAATTTCACTTAGGCACGCAGAGGAATTTAAATGAAAAAATTTGTGTAATGCCAAAACAAAAGCCGTGGCGCGTTTTTCTAAGAACTTACCTGGTTTGCTTTGCGTGCGCGTCGCTCCAATTCTATTCTCTTCTCCATTGCAGCTGCACTGGGTCCTGTTTTGTTTGTTTGTTGTTTTTTTCACTCGGGTCTCTTCTCTCCGGATGGCGAGTTTACGGATACGTGAATTTTCCTCCTTTTTTTTTGTTGTGGGGCTGGCTCCCTACGAAAAACAGCGCACGCACCAAAGGCAAAAAAACTCGCACACACACAAACAGAAGCACACGCGCGCTCAGCTCACTCACACAGACGCAGCTGAGTGTGCCTTGCAAATTTTTCTTTTTGTGCTTCTTTCGGTATTTTCGATGCCGCCACCGCGCGATTCTCGCTGATTTTTATTGCTAAACAAGGTGGTGCTGGGGGTGGGAGGTAAAACGAAAAAAAAAGGAAAACAATAGAAAAAATTAGTAAATGCCTTTTGATTTTTAAACCGCAACTGCACTCGCAAAAACCGACTGCATTGTAACGCATTTCTCTCGATATTCCAGAACATGACGCGCTTTTTCAAACGGCCTTTTCCACGTGAATTCGGCGCTTGATCCGAATTAATTTATATTTTCTGGCTGAAGGAGATGCCGCTGCATCGGTTACGCACTTACCTGGCGATGCTGAATATTTAAATACTCCGGAATCAATTTTTAATTGTATTTTCAACCAACAAGAAGCAACACACACAGTGTTGCCAGATAAACATTTAGCTTTCCCCTAAAAAATCTCAAGTGGTCGAGATTTCCCCCTAAAAAATCCACTTTTCCCGCTAAATTCAAAAAGATCTGATAATTTCCAAGCACTTTGTTTCAATTCCCCCTAGTACTTCAAAAAACCCCTAAATCTAGGGGGAAAACAACACAATAAACCAAACATTTGGCTGTTACTATTACTACGCGTATCCCTATACAGTATAATTTGATTAGCTGCCTGATTTTCGTCTGTATCATTACCGTTTTTTTTAATGCAAATAATTAAGTGCAAAGTACTCGAGCAATATACTGTAACTCGTAAGACCCTTTGTGTTTGTGTAAAATGGGTATTTGTTTGTATACCGCTTCAACTGGGATTTTAAGCAATAACGCAAACAGAAAGATGTGGGTGAGAGGATCTGAAAAAGAGAGAAAGAGAGTAGAAAGACAGCATATAAAAAGAGAGTGCAACATTTAGCTCTGAACAAAAACGTGAAGATTTACGACGTACGGAAAATTCTTAACTATCGTAACTATCGATGGCTGTATAGTAAAATCGTGATGGGCTGAGTAGTGGGGGTTGGTTCCGGGAATCGTGCTGGTTCCAAGCGGAACTGGAACAAAACGCGGTTTTTTTTTGTCCATTTTTGAACGGATTTATCAACAAGATATAAATAAAATATGGAACTGACATGACAATCCATGGTATAATAAAAGCAATGCAAAAAAAATAAACGTTATTATTCCAAAACTTTTATTAGTAATAAATAATAAAAAATACAAGTTTACAAGTTTCTATGCAGTTTCATATAACCCAGCTTTTGTAAGGCTCACCCAAGTTTCACAGCCTTTAGCTATTGCTCGTAAGCTTAATTAAAGTAGTCAAATTTAAAACATTTACTCCTCGTGGATTTTTGTTTTGGTTTTGCTGCACTGTTTACTCTTTTATTTGCACATTGTGTGAAGGACACGAGCGACTCCGACTAGGAGATCCCACTGCCCATAAACATTAGCGAGAAAACTGAAGCCATGCGGTAGCAATAATGCGCCATAATCAAATGCGCGTGCATCCAGCATACCGCTATCCCAGGATATATAGGATTACCGTTGCGAAGGACGACGGTCGGATGCCTTAATTAGCCACGCAAAATGTCCAGGGAAATAGCTTTGGCGGTGTAATTAAAGGTACAATGTGAAGTCAATGAACGCTGGAAGTTAAAAAGGTAACCTTGTGTTGACAGAGCCCGGTAGCTTTCAGGACTTGCCAGGACTTTACAAAGATGGCTGCGATGGCTTGGCAAGGGCGGGAACTTCCCGTCGACTGTGTCCCTGAACTTGGCGCAGCTTTAAATTAAGTAAACGTCTCAATTTAATTTTCTTCGCCTCGTTTATCCTGCCTGCTTCCTGCTTTTATCCTCTTTCCCCGTGATTATTTTAATGTGAGCTTAATGTACACCAACAAAAACACAGGCACACACACACATACATTACAGGTAATTGTTTTTACTGTATCAAAGGAAATTTACCTCAGTCAATCTTACACAGAGAGAAATTATGAACGAAATTTGTGAGCAAATAAAATAAAAAATATTTTTATTAGGACAACTGACTTCTTGCACTTATTATAGTGTATTAAATATTTGTTGTAGTCATAAAATTAAGAATTGAATTTAAATAAAGAAGTAAGAACTAAACCAAAATAAGTACGCTTAAATAACAAGTAAAATTAAGGCCAAAGTTGATAATTTATATACTTCTTATTATTAATTCATATAAAAATAAAATTTTTCTTACTGCACACTCGAGCGTATCAATTAGTCAGGTGTTCGTCCTTCTGCCTCCGCAAATTTGCCAAACGTGTGTCCTCGCTCCACTTGGGGATAGTCATAAAAAGGTGGGAATTGGAAAATCGGTAGTGGTGCGTGGGGTGTGGTGTGGGCAAGGTGTTGGTCAGGATCGGGTGCAGAGGTCCTTCAGCAGCATCATCGGTTGCACCATCGATGAGCAAGGATGGCCCCTGTTGAGCTGTTGTTGCCTCCGGGGGCCTAAGCTATTAAAAGCGCGTTAATACTGCGAGTGTGCCATCTATTTGTGGTCTCCAAATAGGAGGATGTGCCGCACTGGGAGCTTTTCATCCTCCTCATTCTCAGAGACCGATTATTTTTGCGGTGCGTTAACATTGGTAACTGTTGCTTTGGTAAACAACCGTCTTAATGGCTTTTGTGGGGTTCGGTGCAAATAAATAGAAATGAAAACCAAGTGGAGGGGATGGCGGTTGTCTACATAGGTTTGCCTATCGATTAAATAAATTTGCCTATCGATTACGAACAAATGTCTGTGGGGAATATTTAATTTAAATTAAATACATTTTTGTTTGTTACTATTTTTGTGTCTTCTGTGTTACGGGAATTAAATTATTCTAGATTTAAAGGATGAGAATCTACTTAAATATAATCCTATAAATAAGTCCAGTTAATCGATTTATATTATAAATAACTGAATATATTTTCCAAAATCTACAATTTAATGTTTTTTTGTTAACAATTAAGACACGATAAATATCCTGCAAATGGAAAAGCATTCCTAGATTATTCTTGCTTTCGTAAAAAGCTGTTTCTGCAGCAAAAATATATAATAATAAACAATTTAAAACCCAACAAGGATTATTGTACTCATTTAATAATATTTACCCCTTACATTCTCCTAAAATAACCTGTTCTACCATTTTTAAGGTCGTATTAGGAGCCATGAACAGCAACTAACTAATGTTTACTGCCGTCTGAATGGGTATTAATTAACTAAGTAAGCCCGGAGATGCCACACGCGAGATAGACTCTCTTGTTGGTGCGCTCTCTCTTCCTGGCAACCGCACATTTGTACGGAGACCAATCAACAGTTTGCCGTGGTGCGAGGAAAAGCTCTCGGGAAAAACTTCGGGAAAAGCTCGACAGAGAGAGATGCTGCGACGCAGCACTATGGGGCCTCTAGAACAAATGCTTTTTTGTATGTTGTTCATATTTCTTTTTAAAACAAAAACATTTAAAATAAACGGAACACAAATTACAACACCTTGTTTAAATATATGTTGCACACTTATTTATCATATTCCATGTAAATTACTCAACTATCTTACTTGGTTTAAAAGCTATTAATTTTGGAAGGAAAAAGCTCAAATGACCCCACTGTGCACTGGCAGCGGCCGAGGCAGAGGCAGCAGCCACAAGTTGCCTTTTCGACATTTGCAACAGTTGCTGTTGAGTGGCTTCGAAAGTCGGACGTGGCAAAAGGTATAGCGGATGGATCCTAGATCAAGTCCAGGCGAAAAACTCTTATCAGCGGATTTATCTCTCTCGCTCTGTGTGTGTGTGTGTGTGAGGAGGAAAATTGAAAACTCTTGTAACGGGAAACTAGTTCAAGTGCAAAAGCGCGAAAGTTGCCAGCAACATTGTTGCCATAGAAAAGTGCAAATTCTAAATTCAAATAAAAACGGCAAAACCTGAAGACATAAATTATAAAAGTTATAAAAATATACACATACACAAGGCTGATTTTTGGCACATGCTTTAATAAAACAAAAATTTCGGTGATTTCTTATTTTTTGCGACACATGCTCGGGCCTTCCAAAAAAATAAAATAGTGTTAAAGCGTCTACCATAAATTCTAATACGAAAAAGAGAAATGAAAAATCTCAGCTAATTCAATTCAGATTGAAAA
>JAEIIF010042205.1:0-12833 GCA_018874455.1 Drosophila trapezifrons
TTTCGCAAATGCAATGCAGCCGAGCCGCGTCGAGTGAAGCCGATAGAAACAGGGTCAAAGGTGATAGGCGATACTTGCGATGCCTCAAGGTTTTTCGACAATTGCCGTTCAAATAATTATTAATTTTTCGTTCGCACCGCATTGCGTCTTGACCTTCCGCTAATTTACTTTAAATGGGCGGCGTTTCGCGGCAACGAGCCACACCCAAAACACTCACCCGGGTGCCCCCTATGTGTACGTCACGTATACGCATCGTTAGAGCGCCTAAGTTATGGCCAACACGTAACATTCACAAATAATAAGGATAATGAAAAATACACAGGGGAAAGATTAGCACCGAGGGCGACCCACCTTGTTGATGGGCCGCGCTGTTGCTGCCCTTGCGGCTTTGGTTTTGACCTGGGGCGCCACGCCACGCAAAGTCAAAGTCGGCGCACTCCCCTTGTGGCTCTTGTAGCCCGGGCTCAGGCCTTAGTTTAGTTGTAATTTTTTGTTTTCCACCGCTCTCCGTCGGGCAAACGCGTTACGCATAAATTATCCGCCACGGCAGCACCGACAACGACACCTTATCGAAACGCGCGGTCCGCTCATTACGCAGCCTCCTGGAAAGGTGGAAAGGTGGAAGGGTGGGGGCGGGACACTTGGTAAGCGAAAAAGCAAACTGAACTCGCGTGACAGTGCAAAAATTGAAAATTTATTGCGACGCCTTGTGGCTTGAAAATCGTTGTCGGAAAAAACTTTTTAAATTGACTTTTAAAGTGCACAGCACACCGCGGCGGAAAGTGCGGTGTGCCGAGGGTGGTGTGTGAAAATATGCGTGGCACTTGAGGAAGGGAGCGAATCTTTCCAGTTGGAATGATGAAGCGCTTATGCCATAGCTTTTGCCGAGCTGGATTAATTTCAGGACCATGATTTTTCCTTAGTCGGAGTTTATGCAGGGGCCCCGTCAACGTGTTTGAGAAAATTCGACGTCAGGTCCTCTAACTGACAACCCGATCCCATTCAGCCAGGCCAAGGGCTTCCTCAGACAGACTTCTCGGGCTTCCTTGGCAGCACGGAGATTGGCCGAAAACATCATTGTCGAAGTGAATGGCAAGCATGGAGGGGTCCGACTGTGTGTCTGAGCCACACTCGCTCGGGGCTCAAGGTCGTTGGGACGGCAGGTCTAACACACGCACTCAGTCGGGCACAAACAAGGGACAAACACTGACATTTTCCAACAGATTTTCCATTTTCCTCTTGCCTTTCACCTTGCCTGCCACATGCCTGCGTTCGCACTCGTTCTCATGCTTCAAGTGCAAATGAGTTTGAAGATGATGGTGGTAGATGGAGGGTGGTGCACATCGCTGTCAGCTATTTCGCAAATTTGCTTAGCGGTTTTAAAATTAAGCTCATGGCGCACATGAGGTGAGGCCAGGGGAGCGATCTCTCACCCGCGGACGGCGACAGGGTTTCAGGTTATGGGTTATGGGTTACGGCTCCCCAGGCCTCGCGGAGCCAGGCAGCTTAGAGGGGGCTAAGCACTCCTGCCGGGCGGGAAAGAGCGTCGACTTAAGCAGATTTGGGGATTAACACTCGCACACTGACGCACCCAGTGCCAACATATTGGCTGGGAATTTAAATATTACGTATACGTTGCGGCCGAGGGAGGGGCGTGGACAAAGACAGCGCTGACTGCGACTGAGACAGATAAATAATAATTTGAAACATGACAAGTGCGCACAACTACAGCCACGACTAGGACAAGGACGATAACCAATGTGTCGTGACTGTGGGCTATACAACTTAAATGGTCGGAGAGCGGGGGCGAGAGATTGACAAGAAATATTTATTATTAATAATAAACATGCGAGCATGCCAGACGCACTTGCTGACTTCATTATTTATCGCTTCTCAGCGGTGGGGCGGTAAGAGGGGCCGAATGGTATGAAAAATGTGATGAACCAAAGGAAACGAAACGAAACGGAACGAATTGAAAACGAAAACTTGTGCGCTGCCACTTTTTGCTCCTGTGGCTGCGGCATCCGGTTAGCCCAGAAATGGAACTCAAGCAGAGAGCCTCTGCGATGGCGAGTGCGAATCCGAAAGTGGGTGTTGCGGGCCGCTGCCGGGGACCTTTTTCTATTGCTTCTTGCGCAAGTTTTATTACAGTTGCCTACTTTCAGGCATAATATAATTCACACGCCTAAGCCGCAGGCAGCTGACATGCGCACGTACGGCCGGCCGGGAGTCGAACAGGATGCGTTGAAATACGCGGCTTTAGCCATTTTATTAGCAGTGCGTGTTTTTTCACTATTATCGCGTTCGGCCTTCGCCCCGCCCCGCCCCCGCCCAGGCACACCCCACTTGACCTTAGGCCCAAGCAGCTCCCGGCAAGCAGTTCGTCGGCTTTGTGTCTCGAGCCAGGCATTTACATTCCTCTTAACATTCGCAATCTATTTCCACTTGCACTTGCCCTGGGACCCGCGCGCGTGTGCGTGTGCGTATACATGTGTGCTCCTGTCATGCATACAAATGCAGAGATAAAGAGTGTGTGCTACATGTGTGCGTGGCCCAGGAATTTATGTTTGTCTGTGCGGCGAAGGCGACCTGACCCGTCATAAAGCCGCCTCGAGACGCCCCTAGTCAAGTGGACTCGCCTTTGTCTGCCGTGAACTGGGGTTTCTTCTGCTCGATTTGCCTGGCCAAGTATTATTAATCGTCCGAACTGTCTCAGCAAATGGCTATCTGGCGAGGCTTCCGGAACAAGCGGGTTCGGAGCACATTTAAAATCAATGCAGCGTGCCCGAAAACTTTGACGTCATTGCGGACTCGGCCACGAAAATAACACGGCGCTAACAAATGACACACCGAGCCACCACCCACACCGCCGAGCACCCAACACAGGGCACAGAGACGCGACTGTGGGATTGCATACGCATGCCTAAAGTATGAACTATAAAAATTTACGAGGCAATAAAAGTGTGAGCTCGCTTCGCTGTGTTTTATAGCCAGAACCGGAGGCGGGCAAGGACGAGGGGCACACACTCGCCTGCAGACAACGACACTGCGCATTTCGGCCTTCGATTTGTTCTTCGATTTTTCGCTTTGCGTACAACAAATAACAAATTGCAAAGCCTCCCAGGCTGAGGGGCTCCCCGGTGGAGGTTCTTGCATTACGTCCGCCTGATTGATTGGATAAATTTTGTTTTACAGCACACTTGCCTACAGGTTTAGGTTAATAACAGACGCTCCACCTCTAGCCCTCTAGCCCTTCGTCCTTTGAGGCTCCGAGCGTAAAAGTAAAGCGCAGTCCGGCGTAAATTTAATTTCGACTGCCAGGCGGTCAGCTGCACTACTCAACGGGGTTGCCGTGGCAATCAAAGTTTTCTAATTAGTCGTGGGATAGTAGTTGTAGTGATTAAAATTAAAATTTGCCTGTGCTGGGTACTGGGTAAATTGATAAGGCCGGCATATTAACTGCCACTTGGGCAGATTTTGAGCAAAGATTCGGATAACAGGTACTGCTCGGCAAGTTTACCGAAGGACCTCTTCAAGTAATTACATCTTCCACCCAGGAAAAGCCTTTGCTTTCATTTCGCTCCGACATTAACTGTGATGTAGCCTGGTATAAAAATGTCTAGCCTTAAATTGAATTGGGCGAAAAGGAAATTATAGCCCCACTGAGGCGGCTATTTAAGGGTTTGACTTGGCTTTTAATACCTGCCAAGCGCAGGAGGGGTTGTCCAAACAAACAGACAGACGTGAAGGCAAATTAAGCACAGAGCGCCTTACCTAGGCCGCGTTAGTGTGCGACTGACAAGTGGCAGATCGATAAACGCCGTGTAGCGGCAATAATCATAAATAACACGCTGGGCACGTCAATCAAGAGCTTTATTATTTCAACAGGCTCAGATTTGGGGACTGAAGGCAGAGTGGGGAGTCGGGACTGCGACCTGGAACGGGATTGGATTGCTCAATCCCGAGGCCAATCACATTCATTTGGCAGCTGCACCACCCCAGACACTTTTGCTGATTGCATTCGAATCAAGGCAATCCGATTTGAGGGCCAGAAGATGGGAACCAAACCGAACTTTAACACGATTTGCGACTGCGACTGCGACTCCACTCTCCTCTCCGCAGCTGGCATTGTCTAACGCTGCTCCTCTTTCTTTGATTGCAGATCAAAAGTCAATACTCACAGATAACGATTGGAAGAAGCTGTGGATGCGCGGCGGTATGAATGCCGATTCAAAATTGGATAATAATCTCGACTCGAGCAACAGTCCAATGTTCGAGGATAGTGAGGTAAGTCCCGATGACAGATTGCCCCTGGTTTCTCCGACCGATTGCAATGAACTGTTATTCGATTCGAACTCAAATTGAATCGCCTGCGAGCGCAGCTGCTATATGCCGTGGTCCAGCGCCACAGCAAAGACAATGGCCACTGCGAAGCACTGACGGCGAAACACTTTGGCCCAACCCATCAACACGTTAATGCACCCTCGAAAAATGCAGTGGAAGAAGACCAGCCAATCGACCAGGCGTTCGGCGGGATAACACTAATTACCAGCCATCGCGGAACGCGGGCCGATTCGGATCTCGACTCCTGTGCCGGGACTAATTAATCTTTAGTGCTTATTTATAATTCATTCGCGCTGGCTTCGAATCTAATTATCCAAATAGCAAGCACGCCACAACCGCCAGACATCCGGACCTCTTCCACATCGTCCTCGCTGTCCGGAGCGCTCTGACTCTGATGTATTATATGGTCTGGGTCCTTGGAGGCGGGCCCGGGATCCTGGACCCTGACTGGCGCTGTTTTGCTGACTAATTGTGCGACTCGGACGCGTTTTGCCTTTGAATCCCTCTCCGTCTCCGTAAAAAAGAACTTTTAACTTTTTGTCTTGTGTATTTTTCTTTTTCTTCCCTCTCCGATTCTCCCTTCTCCCTTCTCCAACAGCTGATGGCGCACAACACGACCGTCCAGCTGGGTGGCACCGCCTTCCTGGTCTGCAAGGTCTCCGGCGTGGACAGAGTGGGTGTAAATTGGGTTTGTTTTTGTCTCTCTAATTGTACCTCGTCGAACCACGTCGTCGCAGACTGCGACGACATTCCTCAGTTCTGTTCCCTGCTTTTCAGTTCGCTTTTTCTCAATGTGCACGCCCTTGTCCTCAGCTTGGCCGAAACACAATGCCCTGACCCACTCCACACCCCATATCCGAAAGCGCTCACCCTGCACTATACATCCTGCGCACTAAATCCCCAAAGTCCTTGCATGGAAAGCGCTTTGTTTAGTGGCTGCAAAATTGAATTCCATCCGAGCCCATCGCGAGATGGGCGGGATCTGTTGCGGAGCACTGCTGCTGCAATCCTATATGCATATTGTATTTGCACTTTTTGCCCCATTTCCCCATTTGCGTTTTCGTTTCCATTTCATTTTCCTGCCTAATTATATGGCATTTTCATTTTGCCTTTTTGTTTCCTCGAATGCGGCACGCAAAAGTCTAATTTGTTAAGCAGCCGAGCACGAACAACAACCGAGCAAGAGCTTAATTTGTAGTTGAAAGCAAACGTTTGGCAGGATGACAATTTCAGTACACATTGTTTGACATTCGGTTTGGCTAACAAGCAATTAAGTCCCACAATGGACACGCAATGGATCGGGCTGTGGATAAGCCCGAAATATCAATTAATTAGGCCATGACTTTCCAAACAGAGTTCAGACCAACCCAGATTTTTGAGTGACCGTGAAACCTATCTTTCATCGCATTTAGCTAAACATTAGGATACAATTAAGTCACATACTGCTGTAAGATACATTTGAAAGACAAATATATATGAGATTACTATAGAACTCACTTTAAGCGTTTACTTTGAACATTTTTTAAGTATTTTGAAAATTTGATCTTTTGTTTAAGATCGTACCATCGAATACACTAGTTTTTCGTCCGGGGTTTTCAGTTGACTCACCTATTCGTTCATTTACCGCCAATGTAACTTAATTTGCTCACGGCCAGGACATTAAAAATAGTTTATTCTCCCGTAAGCCCATGTAGTAATGTAATCCGCCACAAAGTGTCCTGAAACGTCAACGCAGCGCGGATATGGGCTTGACAGTGGCATTTCAAGCGTTTTAAAATGAATTTTCGAGAAAAATTCGCATGTTTCGTTAATTGCATGAGCGGCCTTGCTTTTGTTGCCTACCTTGATTCGTTGTGAATTATATGGGTGTAGTACTCGATTACCAATTTGTTCGCTCGTTAATAACGCCGTCGCCTTTCGTCAACAGAATCAAATATCTTGGATCCGCCGCCGGGACTGGCACATCCTCTCGTCAGGGGCCCAGCTCTACACCAACGACGAGCGCTTCGCGATTCTGCACACGCCCGGCTCCAACATGTGGACGCTGCAGATAAAGTTTGTGCAGCGCCGGGATCACGGCATGTACGAGTGCCAGGTGAGTGGGCGGGACTACTGGGGGAGGGGCTTGGGGGATGGGAGCATGTGGGGTGGGTGCGGTCTCCCTGTGATGGCCCCATATTTTATGCATGCGTCGCAGTTGAAATAAACTAAAGTCGCATTTGCATATGCTCTCGTTTCGCCTCCTTGCGTCCATGTCTGTACCCCGTGTAGGGGCATGCGGGCTTTTTGCATTTTGTAAATTTCACGACACGTCGATTTGTTTGCCTATGCATGATTTAATTGTAAAATGCAAATCAAGTTTTGTATGCAAAGGTTCAATTTAAGGCTTCTGCCCGCGGCCATCAGGTCAGCTGTCGTCAGCAGCCGATCCGAGTCCTGCAATACCATGTCCCAACGCAGGCCCGCCCGATGACGCTGACAAGTCCGCCTATGTGGCCAGCCAAAAACGTGTGACTGTCTGCCAGCAGGCTGCAACGGATATGGCCGGAACACGGGTCCGGATAGCCCGGACACTGACAAATTCGGGCCACTATTTCTGGCCGACGGAGTAATACGCAAGTAATTTCGAAAGTCATACGAATGCAAATATGGAAGGGGCGTGTTCTCGGTCCGGAAGGGAAGAAAAACAGCTTAGAAGGGGGGAGTGGAGGTGGAGGAGGAGCAGGAGTAAAGACAACCAACCGAAATGCAACAAAGTTAGACACTGCTGAAATGGACACTTGACAGTAACTCTGTTTGCGCAGCAGCACAAGTGCCACTCGGGCTGCTTTGACTAGATGGATGGAGGAAGGCTGAGGGTTCAGGGCTGAGGGTTTATGGCGAGCCGGGGAAGCGGGGAACAATTTCGGAAACGTAGCTTCAATTTCAAAATTGTTTGCATGCAATTTCAATATGAGAAGCCGCATGCCAGGGCAAACCAGTCAGTCAGTGAGTCAGGCTTAGAGTCAGTGGGTCATGGGATGTCCCCTCCGGACTCCGGACTCCGGTCTCCGGTCTCCGGATCCCGGTCTCTGGAATCGACTACGGACAACGACTACGGACTACGGAGAGTAGTGGGGCGGAGCGGAAGACGAGAGCTGCATGCAAATATGCCGAAATGATTATTTTCCTCCTTCATTGCGGCAGCGGATTCGGAGAAGCTGCAGCAGCAACTGCTGCCTGCCGGATATTTTGGAGAAGAGGTCCGGGCTCGAACCAGTTGGGACGTGTAGGAAGCGCTCCACTTATATAGAAAGCATTCGTTTTTGTTTCATTTTTGCGTGCCAAATTGAAATTGTTTGATTTGCATTTCAATGAGTGCAACATTTCTTGCACTCGCAACGGCTTCTCGACTGGGGCGGAGGGGGGTGATTTCTGCTCGCAGTTTACTGAAGCATTAAGATTCGAGTTGATTACGAATACCAATCGCACTCAATTGCCGCACTTGCTCTTTCCACTTGCTGGCTTTCTCTTTTCCCGAACACACCATCACGGAACCAACACAAAGGTCTCGACACCGACTGGCATCATCTCGCACTTTGTGAATCTTCAAGTGGTTGTGCCGGAGGCCTTCATCCTGGGCTCCGGCGAACTGCATGTCGACATGGGCTCAACAATCAATTTGGTTTGCATTATTGAGAAGGTGAGTTGGGCAAGGCTGGGGCAAGCGTCCACAGTCCCGCTGAACACTTTCCAACTCCTCTCCTCCAACAGAGTCCGACACCACCGCAGTACGTGTACTGGCAGAAAAACGATCGTCTGATCAACTACGTCGACTCCCGGCGGGACATCACTATCGAGACGACCCCGGGGCCCCGCACGCAGAGCCGCCTGATCATCCGGGAGCCCCAGATCACCGACTCCGGCAACTACACCTGCTCCGCCAGCAACACGGAGCCGGCGAGCATCTACGTATTCGTCTCGAAAGGTGAACATAGAGGAACTTAACCATGAATTCTTATCCTTACATAATGCAAAGCTCTATTAAATGTATCCCTTTGAGGAATAGCAAGTAGCCAGCTTACCGTATCCCCTGATTAAATACATATATTAAAGCTATCTTTCTCTTACAAGTAGTGTATAAGTCGGAACAAAACGGATCAGGCCTTAATAACATATACTATCCGTATGAACGATGAATAGAAAAATAGACCAAAATTTCTTTATTTTTTTCAAGATATTCGCTCGAGATATATATTTTTTATTTAATCGCACAGTTAATGAGAGTCTGGATACTTTTATGTTTGCATATACCTCCAGCAAAGTATTTACTTCCTTTTAAATCAAAATCTGTCTTTTATATCTTATAGCTGTCAAATTTCTAATAGCTTGGGTATACAAACTTCGGCTTCCGAAGTTAGCGTCCTATATTGTTATGATACGGCTAGCTTATAGAAATCATAGAAGAGATCGGACTAAATTTCAATCTTCAAGGGTACTAGGTTCCTTTTTATTTCAGCATTGAAATTACAATAATGATAAGACGTGTAAATGAAAGTATGCAAATGGCGCGGTGCCTGCAGCTTATTAAAGCGAAAAAAGCGCGGGAAGGAAAATGCACAGCACGGTTGTTGGTGCACATAATTGCATTCGCCCGTCTGTCGCTAAACAAATTTCAGTTCTAATTCAAATTCAAATTTATCCCGCTGTCACTTGCAGGCGACAATATGGCAGCCATCTCGCGTCGCAAGACCTCCTCGGCCGATCGTCTGACGCACATATTTAGGTCGATGCTGGCGCCCTGCCTCCTGCTGAACACGGTTGTTGTGAGGTGAGTGTCCTTAAAGCCAATCTGCAGCGACATGCAAATCCACAGTCCCTGCTCTCCTCCACCAGACGTATCTTCCTGACCTAAGCGGATGACTGGACCACGGCGGAAGCCAGAGCGGAAGCACGACGACAAAGAAATCCTATTTAAGCTATTTCAGCGTTAGACCTAAACCTAAACAAACCGAAAGCGAGTTAATAACTGAGTAACCCCGAGTCTAGGATAATTGCTAAGCTAAGCCAGTGAGAGCTGCGCACTCAAGTGTAAAAATCAAGTTAATCCAATCGCAGTCACAGCCGCTGTGCATATGTGTGTACCGTGCGTATGCCAGGCATCTCTCGTACATCCAAACCAGTCTAGATAAGTCCTAGTTTAGTTGGCAACTCACTTCCCATTGATTGTGTACAGTATGTTTATAGGGATTTCTTTATACGTGAATTGCGTTTACGAAAGCGCTCGGTTCAGTTGCCTTGATTCCTCGGTTGCCGTACTCACTGTTATGATATGTACTATAAGTTATGTTATATATGTGTGGTGCAATGCCAGTGAGCCGGCTTCCCCGGCTGGCTGAGCTGAAAGGAGAATTTTTTCAAAATTCCTTGGTTCGAGCCAGTTGAATGCGTTGCAGCCCTGAAACTTTTTCAAGGGCTGCGGAATTTGCATAAGTAGCCAATTTGAGTCCATTAAAAATGAGGTATATTATAAATAAAACACAAAACACGCATTAAAACGTCATATATAACTGTTACTAATTGCTAATTGAAAACTAAAAGTATAAAAAGGTCAGCGGGCGCGTCCAGCCCAGAAGCCTGCAGCGACAAGAGCAAGAACAACAAGAACGATAGCGAGAATAAGAACGAGAACATCAACCCATATTAATTAATTATGTTATTAAGTTTGTAAATACATTTTATTGCAAATGGTATAGCACACGCACACACAACACTCACCGCATGCAGAAAAAATTAATTTAAATTGTGTAAATAAAAACGGATATCATACAGCTACAACACCAGCGACCACAAGGCATACAACCGACTGAAAATGCGCAATATATTGGCCAGAGCCCGAGGACGGGGTGGGAGTGGTGTGGAAACGGAGAGGTGGTGTACGAGTATGTGGATGCTTTATGGGCTTTGAAACTGTCAAAAACAAGCTGTAATTAATTGCAAAAACACACAAGGGAGCCGGAGATCTGGTGGCAAACGAAGGCGGGTAGGAAGCAGGGTCGGGGATATAGAGTCGAGTGTAGGATAACGAAACTCCATCAATCAGCCAAATCAGAGAATTGAAAATTAATTACTTTACGGGCAAATAGCCGAAGTGAAAGATATACTGACAACTCCGCAGCGTACACGCGTCTCGACCTCCAAGCTATCTCATCTTTGCCTATTCCACGGGCAGGAATATTTTTCACAAATTTCTTACGCATTCTGCATTCTATTCCTGCCTGTGCCTGTGCCTGTGCCCACGAGTTGCAAGCCCCCAATCAATAAATAAACATCTACGTAATGAATTATGTACAACTTCTCGAAGGTTTATTACACTTAGGCTGATCCACTACGGAACGCAGTCTTCACTTAAGATAGAATACCATATAGGGGATCTCCTCAAATTCGAATTGATGTGTTGTCATATTTAAGCCAGCATTAACTACCATTCGTTCATGGTCGGTACGTAATTTACAAACATAAAACTGTTAAGAGATACCATTTGAAGTTTGAATAGATTCCTTAGTGTGAACCCAAGGGAGAACCCAAAGCGTAGCGTAATCATTGATACCGCAAAAATATAACAATTGATAAAACTAAAGATACTAAAACAATTTCACAGCCTCCTTGATGTGTTTGTATGTGTATGCGTATGCTTAAAGCCCGTTGGACAATTAACCAGAAATTAGATCCGAATGAGCTGAAGCGAATCGGAGGAAGCATTTAGTTGGTTCTCACTGTTAAGCATTTCCACTGTAAATAATTTTGTATTACCATATGTACATCGATTGGCTGGTAAAGGCCATTCGCCAATTAGTAAAAGTCACAAACGAAAACAAATGAAAGTTATTATAGGTATTGTACTCACGGTATGGATGGCAGACGTGGCTAAAGTAACCAAACAACAAGTATAAATCCATTCAAATGTTTTCAATGTAAATGCTCCTGCGCATAACTGTACAATTTCAACTTGCAACAATTTGACGAATATGAATTTAATAATAGTAATTGTATTAATAAACCCAACAAGAACTACATTGTGCTCGTACATACAAAGAAAGAGAAACGACAGAAATACCAACCCAGAAATGCATGGCAACCCAGGAATGCATTGAAATAAATCAAGTGATTATCATGGAAAATAAATGTAATTTAAATAATAACTAAAAGTTCCCCCTCGCTTATCTATTTTATTGGGGGACATGGGATGTGGGAAATGCGATTCGGTCGATTCGGTAAGTAATCCCAGAGTGGGCCGTGACTTTGCAATTACCAATCACGCCCAGCCAACGGCCAGCTAACTTCTCGGCAAACGACAAATCGATGGCCATTGTGAAGGCGGCACGTCAACACGCCATAATTGGACTCCATTGTTGGCCCAAAACACACACCCGCACCGTCGGATGCCTATTTGCTGAAGTTCCTTCTTTTTCTGAACGGCGCGCCAATTATTTTTCGACATTTTCCTTAAGACCGGCAGTTTACTTTCTGTCAACATTTCATTCAGGGCCTCGCGCCGTTCATTTCGCCAGCGAACATGTTGCACTTGGGCACACACCCCGCTGCCCTCGCGCAAGTTCGCGCAAAGTTTGTCGAGTGCGTTTGTGAAATCAAATGCATTGAACGCTGCCACCAGACCCTAGAAGCAAACTTTTGTGGCCACCAAAGTTTTGGCAAATCAAATGAACCCCGGGTAAATTTGCCATGCACAAGTGCCGGCGCAGGCCAGGGTCGACAGAGGACAGGGAGGCTCAAAAGTAAAACATTGAACTGCAAAAGTAATGGAGAAATTTCAGCAAGAAATTATAGTGTACATACTGCGAGCGAGGTCCTGCCAAGCCACTTCAAGCGGGGCCGAATCGGAGCCGAAGCAGGATCCTTTCTCCACATTTCTCCAGCCAAATGGGCGAAATTGGCTGTTGACAGCTCCGAGCTGAGTGTGTCGAAAGCCTTCGACGTTTGGAAGATTGAAAACTTTGCCATTTTTATTTTCGATTTGCCGTTTTGATTAAAAAGTTTCGCACGAACCTCTAAGACTTGGGCCCTCGTAAGTGCTGCCTAATTTCAACGCCAGCCTGCTACCTCTGCTGAAATTGAAATTGAGCAAACCCAAATACCCCACCCCCAGACCCACAAACACATGTGCAGCGTTACACACACAGCCGCAGGCCACACGGTGACAGCTGTTAAGCCAGGCTCTTTCGGTAGCCTGTTTGCTTAAAAGCTCAGGCCGTGACATCAATTTATGGTGAAGTTATAAAAATGTTGAATAATCGAATTTTCCAATGCATTAACTTTAATGACATGTCAGAACCCCCAGCTCGCCACAGACTCGTCGCCACTCTTTTTCAGTCCCTTGTTGAAGCTGCAGCGTTGGAAAAAATATTTCACGAACGACTTTCTGAGTTCTTCAATATCAGACAAAAACACCTCTTAACGAGGTGAGATAAAAGTGACGATCGCACATTCAA
>JAEIIF010042263.1:0-21742 GCA_018874455.1 Drosophila trapezifrons
CCTTCTCATCCTAATCTTAATCTCCTAAGCAGGCTATGGCCTGCAGTATCTGATCTCAGCAGCGATTGCCTACTGGGCCATTCAGACTAACGGTCTGGTCAGTCCCTGGTGGTATGTGCTCTCCATTGTGCCGATCTCCTGCTTGGGCAGCAGTGTCACCTACTCCGTGGCCGCGGTTTGCTTCATCGGCGATGTCTCCGAGGGCAAAGTGCGGTCTTATAGGTAAGGAATCATCTCTAGCTCAAAAAAGAAGATGGGAACTGACAAATCTATCACCTCAGACTGATTGTTTACGAGCTGGCCATCTATGTGGGCCTGCTCCTTGGCAGCTTTGGTTCTGGTTTTGCCTATGAGGCCACCGATGCCTACGTAGTGCTTAGCATATCGGCGGGCTCCATTTTAGGAGCTCTCTTTCTGATGTCGGCCCTGCTCCCGGAGAGTCTTCCAAAGAGGGAGAGGTCTGCAACGACGCCATCGAGCGACAGAAATGTGATCTCTCTGCTGAAGGATATGTGGCACAGCTGCAGCAAGCCCCGGGAACACTATAATCGCTCGATTATGTTAACTATTATGGCGGTTTTGCTACTAACTGCCTTTGTTGCAAGTGAGTGTTTAATCTATTTAGTTATTTAATTAATAAAATTCATAAATTAATTAACAAATAATAAATTCTTATTGTTTTCCTCTCTCCAGGTGGTAGCGACTCTGTGTTTTACCTGTTCATGAGGGCCAAGTTCCATTGGAGCGTAAAACAGTTCACGGAATACGAGTCTGTCAGCATTTTGGTGCCAGCTGTGGCTGGATCTGGCGGAGTGCTCATCATCTGGTCCCTCCGGAAGGTGGTTTTTATTCCCCACTAAGCTGGAATTTCATTTATCTCCTTATTCCCCTTGGTTGACAGTGCACCAACTCGGCCGTGCTGTGGCTAGCCGTGGTCTCCCTGCTGAGCCATTCCTCCAGCAGCTTGATGAAAGCCTTCGCCATGGTGAGCTGGCAGATTTATGTGGCCATTGGACTGGGCGTATTCAAGTCGCTGGTTAATCCCATGTGTCGCACCATGATCACAAATCTGCTGCCGGCCGATGAGCGGGGTAAGTCTATAGATTTAATATTTGCATTTTATGTTATTTTTCGAATTCTCTGTGGTTTTCATTTCCAGGTAAAATCTTCTCCCTACTTGGCGTCTTGCAAAATCTCTCCCCTTTGGTGTCGTCGAGCTTGTATTATGCCATCTACACGAAGACCCTGGACAGTGATCCGGGAACCTTTAATTTATTCAGCACCTTTCTCTACAGTCTGGGCATGATTCTTCTGGGGTAAGTATTTCCGGCTTAGCTTTCCAACATTTAGTTTGATTTGCTTACTTAATTTCTTAGCATTGTCTGGCTCGAAAAGTCCAAGAACCGGGTGTACTATGAGCCGGTATTTAGGTGAGTATGGCACAAAGTTCAAGAAGAGAAGACGCTCGGAAAGCTTCCAACTTTCGCATATCAATTACACAGAGGAACTGGCGCCATCGGGAACTTCCCCGAACAGCAACTCAGCTCGAGATCCACTCATCCATGTCTCATTTCCCACCCATTTACATACCCGTATTGAGGAATCTCTCGCGATCTCTTAATCTCTCTCTCTCCATGCGGAGAGAAATACTGTCTAATTACAGAAATCAAAATATTTTCTCATTAACAAAAATATGGGTTATTATTGCTGGGGCCAAGCGGCGTGTGCGCAGTCACTTGACAGATCTTACGGAATATCTATATAAACCAAACAAATAATAAAACAATAAGAATGTGCAAGCGTTTGTATAGCCCAATGATTGGTGCTAAACTTCAGATTTGAGCCATCGCTAATTCCACTTGCTAATTTTGAGGTTTTTTTGAATTAGTCGCCAGGTTTTATACACCCTTGATCAAGATCGGGCGCCTTTATAAACAAAAAACCGAATGGAACTCAATTTACGCACGAATTTAATGCCCCAACAGAGCAGAACGAATCGAAATCCCTGGAATTCTACCTGGATTGTTTGGTATCGGACCATATCGCATGAATTGTCATCCGTCATCGGGGCCAATTAAAAGCAATATAAAATAATTCTCCCAGCCTGATTATCAGAAGTAAATCAAAAAACTATTTAATACTCGTGAGTTCTCGAATCTTGTTGGGCTTGTGAAGAGGAGCTCTCGTAATTCGAATTATATAATGCTTGTTATTAATATCTGAGATTTGATAATTGAAATATTATATAATATATTAATTAAAATAAATACACAAAACCCAAGAGCCTTTTTGCTATTAACAACTAAGATTTATAAATAATTTTACACATTGTTTTCATATAACTAAAAGTCCATTATAAACTGAAGAACTCTCGTATTTTATATTACATATAATAATTAAGATATTACATATACAATAATTAAAAATATACATAAAACAAAGCCCAAGAGCTGGTAGTTTTCATTAGATAAGACTTGCTCTTAACAGCTGGGAATCACAGGGATCACTAGTTTTCGTAATCAAACCATTACAAATCGATCGTAAAATTACGAAAATTTGACAGTTCTAGAGTATATATTTTAGGTTTTTGAATGGAACCCCCTTTTAAAAGTCTTAACCGTAAATAAACTATAAAAATATAATACAAAACATTAATTTTTACCTAAGCCTATATCCATTGTGCATAGGCAAAACCCTTTCTTCCCTTCCATTTCATTTCAAGCCAATTAGCATTTTCAAAGGTGTATCACTATTTTTAGATCTTCAACGAAAATCTCTCTGGATTTTTCAAGTTTGGGATTGATTACTAAACTGCTTTGGCAGACTCCCATGGGTCTGGCTCGTGCTACTCATTTGCACAATCCAAAAATAAGCAAAATCATAGTGAATTGATTCGGGGAGAAAAAAGAAAACAAATAAACAAACGAACGAATCAGACTGCGGACCTAGTTTCTCATCGCTAGTGCCGAGTTGGTATCCAAAAATCTAAACTCTAGTTTGGAGAGCCAGAATCCAGAGCCAGAGTCAGAGTCAGTCCGGAGGCCTGCAACACACACATATTTTTCGTTCGGGGATTGCAATTCCAGGTGATTTTCAAGCGAAGCTAGAACTGTTTGGTGGGCCCTAGATGAACAACTGGTCACCTGTGCCCATATGTTTGTGTGGCCTGCCTCGGCTCCCGCTCAGCTCCGAGAGTCGCCTCTCCTATATAAACGCACGGATTTCACGGCAGCCGCTCATTTCGAGAACGAAACTCTAATTGCCAGTCGTCGTCGAAGCCGCCGTTGTCGTCGCCGGATTGAATTGAATCTGATTTCGTGTTCCCCGATATCGCGGCAATCAAGCGCTTGAATAATAATCGAATTACACATTAGTTATCCCATAAATCTGATCGGTAGTGCCGGTTCCCAGTGCCTGTTACGTGACCAGTGTTGCAATGCCCCACTGAGGGACTAGACGCCAACAGAGAGACATTGAAGTGGGTTCAAGAATTTGGCCATAACCATCGGAAAGCCAAATATCAGAGCCAACATGGTGGAGAAGGCCTCGAATGCGTTCACGCTGGAAAAGCTGCGCAATCTGCAATGGCAAAAAGTGTTTCATATGTTCTACATAGAACCGGTTGTCTTTATGCTGCTGTTCTCGCACACGCTGTCGGGTGAGTGACCCCCGCGTCCACAGACCCCCGAATCTAGTGACTAGATTAGCTTACCATCTGTCCAGGCACCATCCAGCGCAACCAGGTCATCTACCAGACGTGCACGGTCATCTTTCACTACAATGAGTCCGATTGCAAGCAGCTGGACGTGAAGAACGCCAGCGCGGAGATCAATGTGGGTTTGCCCTTCGATAATGACTCCTGCTGACCCTGATCATGACCCTCCTCCTCCTCCTTCGCTTTGCAGGCCATCGAGACTGAGCTGCAGCCGTATGTGGCCAACCTGTTCCTCACCCGCACCCTTTTGGAGAGCATAGTGCCAGCCTTTTGTGGCCTCTTCATCGGCTCCTGGTCGGATCACTACGGGCGCAAGCCTCTCCTGATTGTGTCCATGATAGGTGAGTCTATCAAGGTTTACTGAAGTATTCGCTCCCATACCCTAAGGGGGTTTCTTCACAAAAAGTGTAAAGAAATAACTCAATCCATATGTAGAATTCTAAACAAAGATAACCCGAATAAATATATTACAAATAAATATTTACACACGAATTTCCTACCAAGCAATGTCCTACAATTTTCTCTTATTTCGACATTAGGAGTTCCATTTAATATTTTACCTTTCTTGTAACCCCGAACAGGATTCTCGCTCTCTTTCCTTATGATGGCCGCCATCTGCGAGCTTTCCAGCTATTACATGGTCAACCCCTGGTGGTACATCCTGGCAGCAGTGCCGCATTCCCTGCTCGGCGGCAACTGTGTCTTCTCGGTGGCCGCCTTCTGCTTTATCTCGGACATCACGGACTGCAAGTCGCGGCCATATCGCATGATCTTCATGGAGTCGCTCTTCTTCATCGGTTTGACCAGCGGCTCCCTGCTCTCCAGCTTCGTGTACGCGGTAGTGGGAGCAGCGGCGACCATCGGCCTCTCCGGCTGCATCGTGACCTTTGCCACATTCTTCGTTATCTTCTTTGTACCGGAGAGCCTGCACTACAGGCAGGCGCAGGATGCTAAGAACGCCATTGCGGCGGGTGGAGAGAAGGATTGCAAGGAGAAGGACGTGCCGATAACAGCCTGTGATCTCCAAGTGGACCGGCTGGGCATCGACTGTCCTCCGAACTTAATGGAAGACGAAGAGCCGGAGAAGAAGGTTAACCAGTTGGAGAATGGACGCCCAGTACCCTGCGAGCTGCCCACCCCGGCCACTCCGGCCATGAGCTTCGACGAGGACCTGCTGGCCAAGTACGTGGAGAGGCTGCCCCAGAAGGCGGAGGAGCGCAAGCGAAAGGAGGCGGAGGAGATCGTGAAGAAGGCGGGCCTGTTCAGCATGGTCCACATCAGAGACATGATTAGCACCTGCTTCAAGCGACGCGAGCATCACGCGCGCGCCATCATCTGGCTCGTCACCCTGGCCATGTTCCTGTCCATCTTTGTCTTCGGTGAGTCTCTGTCTCTAATAGAGACTCTCTATCTCTGTCACCCTATCCCATCCGGAACTTATGTAATGATCTGCCCGCAGATGGCGTGATGACGGTGATGTATCTGTTCGTGCGCGAGAAGTTCCACTGGACAGTGAGGGATTACACGTTCTTTGAGACGGTTAGCCACCTGGTGCCCATGATCGGAGCTCTTATAGGATTCCTAATCCTGCGGAAGGTGAGTTCTTGGATATTCAATATCTTTCAACGTTTTTTTCAATTGGCGCCCAACGAGGGACTGTTACATGACATCCTTATTATTAATGATAAACTTATTTTGTAGGTCTTCCGCTTGTCGGTGGTTACCCTGGCCCTGCTCGCCTTCGTTTCGGAAATATTGAACAATTTGGCCAAGGGCTTCGCCACAATGCCCTGGCACATGTACCTCTCGGTGGCCCTGGGCGTCTTCCGATCCATTTCCGGGCCCATGTGCCGCACCATCGTTTCCAATATAGTGCCACCATCGGATCTGGGTAAGCTATCGCCGTTTTCTAGGTATACTCGATATTTGAGACGCAGCTGTTTTCTGACGCAAAACAATTGGCAATCAAACCCTCTCTTCCCTCCCCAGGCAAGATTTTCTCCATCAAGAATGTGCTGCAGTCGTTTGCACCCTTCGGTAAGTTGATCTTGAGATAGTTCCGTTTGATTGTTAATTGTTTTATTGACTCCTTTAACGCTAATTGCAGTCGCCGCTCCCCTCTACACGCTGATCTACAAGCTTTCGCTCACCACGTACCCGGGTCTGTTCAACTTCGTCAGCTCGTTCCTGTACCTGCTCTCGTTCGTGTTCATCGGGTAAGCTGGCAGCTGGAGACGGAGGAAAGCCCTCTCCAAGCCCGCTAATTAACCGATCTCACACGTTCTCACACCCCATCTCCTCCAGGTGCGTCTTGCGAATCAAATACAGGCACAAGCAGCACTACGCCAAGGTTCTGAAGTGAGGCGGCGACGCCAGCTGTGGCCAAATTAACATGTGATCACCCCAAACCAAGCAATAAACCTTTACAAGTGGAGCGAATTTAAAGATGCAAATCCGGAAAACGAGCGTTTAACTGTGTGCGGGATCAGCATCGGTCATCAGTGAAACGAACGTATCGTCTTTGACTTGTTTATTTATGTTAGCCTATTCTATGAATATGTTCTAAGTTATTATAAGGAGAGTCCTACCTAGCCCAATTAAAATGTTAATGATTCACAAGACATCTTTATTTTATTATTTCTTGACATCTCAAGCGGTCTTTAACATTGCAGGTTGCCTAAGTGAAACCCTAATGGTGTTAATGACTCTTTATTCAATACTTCTACTTATACTTTATTTCATTCTCATTAACAATCAGTGTTATTTTTCCTGAAATACTTTGTTTAGCTGCTGTTTCCACTGCATACGAACAGCTGTTTGCCAAATGAGTAAATTTCTCTTGAATTTTTTTTAACAGGTTGGAATTTTGTAATAAAAACAAACTATAAGTATTCATTTCAGTCATGAATAGCTTCCTAACATTTAAATATTAATAATCCGCATCGACTTAGGCACACTTATAAAAAATTGTACCCATATCTCGAAAGTCTTGTCATGAATTTGTACTGACAGGTCTTGAATTTAAGACGAATTTTTTTTAGTTCTGGAATTTTTTTCTCAGTATTCGTTATTTTTTTATAGCGAATACTTTTAAATGTAGAAAAATATGTTTATGAGTGCATTAAACTCATAAAATTAAACGGAAGTCTCTGGACCAAGGGTGCTATTTATCGGTGCTACGTGACAAGTGTTTCCAAGTGCTTTTGGCTGACTGGCTAGGCACTGACCTGGCTCAAGAACTTGGTCAGTGGTCAAAATATTTGCAGTAGCCTCGAGCCAGAGCTTAGCATTGGGCAGTTCCGCGTTATTATTTCATTTTTTAGGCCAATTTTTGATCGTGTCTGTATTCGTTCTAGTAAGTACACAGTGACATCCGAAGTAAATCAAAATAGGTGTTAAATGATATGATGTCTCTATGAATCCTTCAGGATTGATTTAATTTCCCTACTTTTAGTGGACCGATTAAAAATTCGCTTCTTTGCGTGCAACTTTAACCGAAAATTAAGCATTTAAAAGAAATAAAATAAAATCAAGTCGATAGAGCCAACGGTTTGAGAAAGAGGATCTATAGTTAAAAGAAGAGTTTTATCTCAGTTCACTCTGACATTCTTATATAGATATTATTCTTTAAATTCACATTGACGCCCAACGAGGGTCTGACGTCCGCCCTTTAAAGACCCACACAAGTATCCTTTTCCGTCCTCAACAAAAGACGATCACGCGTGGAATTGGAACCAATTTAATAATACAATTCAGTATGACAGAATTTACATATCTATACACATATGTATATATTAGGCCTTAGTCTTTGGTCAATTTTGTGTGTATTTTCTAAGAAATCCTACCCTAGAGCAAGATTTTTACTAGTCTTAATCTAATTGGGTTAGCAAATATTTACAATAATACTTATATATGCGTATTAGAAAGTTTCTTCGTATGATGGCTTTTGAATGGCAAATTTGTATTGTATTTCTGTTATTTCTCCCTTCACATCTAGAGATCAACTGCCGATGGCATGGTAGGCGTTGTCACTGCCCATTGATTTTTGGATGCCAAACAACGTGCTGCAAGGGGATATTTTGGATTATTTCAGCAAGTCTTAAAAGTATTTAATATATACTCACGCTGACATGATGTAACACATGAAGTAGAGACCCACGCTTATGAAGTTGAAGATGCCGGGATAGAACTGGACGGTGGCCTGGTACACGGCAGTATAGAGTGGAGCGGCTCCCAGGGGTGAGATCGATTGCAGTGAGGTAGTCAGCGAGAACACTTTACCTATAAAGATAGAAAGACCAGTTTAGATTAAATTTAAGTTCTTTAAGAATATGTGAAGAGGATAAAGATTTATATTGCAAGGATTGCGAGATCTTTAAAGGTGCTTCAACTCACCCAACTCGGAGCTGGGAGTCACTACAGAAATAATGGCCTTGCACATTGGGGACATCACGCCTCGCATCATTCCAAGGATCAAAGCGAGGTACATCTCACTTCCATAGACGGCCGTGGCCCTCACCGTACTCTCAAGGACACAGCAGGCGAACGCAAGGAGCGTCATCATAATTGTGGACACTCCAAGCAGACGGCGCAGAAGGACCATAGCGATGGTACTGCCCACCAATTGGATGACTGCCCTCGCCGCATTGAACACACTGTAGTCCTGGACGGTGTAGTCGAACTGCTTTCGCATAAACATATAGTTCACAGTGTTCTCGCCCTCTGAAGAACCGAAAGAGGGATTAATTCCTGGATTGGAAGCAATCATAGGTTGGACTACTCACCCATGGCAAAGACGCACAGCGTCAGCGACATCATCACCATCCAAATGATGGCACGATCGTAATTCTCGCGCTTTTTAATGCAGGTCCTCACGAGGACCTTCACCAGGTCCAAACGGAAGAACTCTCTAATGCGAGACTAAAGGAATTTATTAACAAAATGTTATTAAAATATATTATATTAATCACAAACTCACCCCCTCTTGTAAGCTCTCCGGCTTGAGACTCTCCTTCACAAAGAAGTAGACGTAGATAAGCGCTAAGGAGATGATGCAGCCCACTAGGATAAAAAGTACCGACGCACCAGTTGCTGCATAGATATAACCACTAGCCACTCCTCCGCCCATCATGCCCAGACCCACCGCAGCTTCCATAGTCACCATTCTGATAGAAAATAAGTCATTAATATCATAAATATAAAGGAAATGTAATGGAAACCGAGACTCACCTCATTGGTCGCCTCTCCTCGGATGCCACATCGCCCACATAGCAGTACAGGATGGTGATGAGGGCGCAGGTGCCGCCACTGAACACAGACGGGACGGAGGACAGCAGGAACCACCAGGGACTGATGTTGGTGGCCGTCGTTATTTGGGTGAGAACTATCAGAATAACAGCACTCACAAGATAGCCTGCAAGAAGCACATTGATATGAGGTAATTGCTGAGATTTGGGAGAGATAAACTCACCTGTAAATGTGGACAGCAGGATGGGTCGACGTCCGAACTTATCGGACCAGGGTCCCAGAAAAAGACTCACAATGGCGGGCACGGTGCTCTCGAGTATAGAACTCACCATCGTGATGGTGGATGCATATTCCTGAACTACTCCCTCGATCTTCTGCAAAGGGGATGACACTGATTACTGAATGCCAGGGGATTCTCTAATAATGATAAGCTTGAAGCCTTGTCGTCACATTTCCATGACTCACTAGCTGGGCAGCAGGGGTATTTTTCATAGCTTAACTGTATCTCTACACATGCACTCCACGTATCTATAACCAATTTGTATACAGCTGTCGATAGCCTTTTGTGATAAGTCAAGCCTATTAGTCATAAACTTTTGGCGTTTTCTTTTGTTTTGGCAAACTGATAAGCAATAGGCAAACAGGTGGGACCAATAACAACCAAGGAAAACTATAATTATTCATAGTTAAAGCTGTCTTTCAGCTCGAAATGTATCTTAATTATATATTTAGATGCAGATTCTACAATAAAGAAATATGAAATACTACTTAGAAAAGAATTAGCCAAGCAAATATGTGAATAAATGGTTAAAGAATTCAATTTAATTAACTTTTCAACCCTTTACCTATAGTATATATCGATGCACTCATGTAATCTCTATAATTGCCTGCATTTTATGAATAACATTACGTATACGGCCCGTGGGCTAATGTTTCAACTTGCCTTAACCTCATCGGAGGCACGATTCGTGCCGAGAAACGGCTCACATTCGGTGGCATTGTATTCCATGACCGTGACGCAGGTTTGGTATAGTATCTGGTTCTGATAGACCGCATCTGGCGGAAGCACAAAGCAGATTTATTTATTACCCACTACTAATCTGGACTCATAGATTCCCACGAACACACACCTGTTAGAAATCGACCGAAGAAAGCCAGAAAGACGGCGGGCTCCAGCAGTAGCGAGCGGGGTCGTCTTAGCCACTTGACGAACGAGCGGTTCGTGGGCGGGGTTACGACACCGGTTTCCAGCGCCTCATCGTCGCTGTCAATAATTGGCGCCTCATCCTCCCGTGGCATTTTGCAGAAGTGAAGGTCACGGTCTAATCGCACAACTTTTCCAAAACAATGCTCCTCTGTGATCGCAGCAAATTATCGCGTAGACAAAGGAATTAGCAATTCATTCAGCGAAGCCAATATATCGTAGCGGGAGCAGAGCAGAGCAGTGGGGAACCTCCGCGCGCGCCGAACTCTAGCGATACACTAACGCTGGCTGGGAGCAGCTGGAACTTGGCGGCGTAAACAAACCAAGTGAGCGATCGCCAAAATGAGCGTTAGCTACGCCCTATCTCCGAACGCTCCCCTAAAAGCGCTCTCCCACTCCTTGACACACTATCTCAATCTGGCGTTTGTGTGTGTCTCCCCCAAACATGCTGATAACAAGATAATGTTTTGGCGTCGTTACAGCCTATATTGTCAGAAGACTGCAAACAGACGATTTATTTTTCCCTAACTTAACACTGTTTGCACATGCAAAACACGGTCCAGATACACAGATAAAAATTATTATACTTTACACGAGTAATACTTGCACAAATACAAGGATTCAAACACGAGGATTCAATATACAAAAATAGTTCCGCACGTGCAGAGGGGAATTCAATCTATGAGATACATTCAGCTAAGGCAGACGAGCCTGGTTAACTGCCAATGGCCTGATAGGTCGTGCTGCTGCCCATCGATTTCTGGATGCCGAAAATCACGCTGTAATTAAAATGATTTAAGCGTCTTTATCTACTACAAACTACCACAAGCCATGTGCCGGAAACTTACGCAATCAGAATGTAGCAAACAAAATAAAGCGCGGCGCTGATGAAGTTGAAAGCTCCGGGATAATACTCCACGGTGGCCTTGTAAACGGTCGTGTAGAGGGGAGCCGCTCCCAGCGGCGAGACCGATTCCATCGATGTGGTCAGAGCGAATATCTTGCCTAGAGATGTTCGACATGAATTTTAAGTTAATCGTGCGATCCCACACGCTCTGCTAATGGCAGCCATCGAATACACTTACCCACTTCCGTGCTGGGCGCCACGTGCGACAGAATTGCACGGCACATGGGTCCCATGACACCGCGCATCATGCCCAGCGTCATGCCCAGGTACATCTCCTGCCAGTATACGGCCGTGGCCCTCACCGTGCTCTCCAGGACGCAGCAGGCGAGGGAGAGCATTGCCATGGTTACGATGGACAGCTTGAAGACACGGCGCAGCACCACCATGCCGACGATACTCCCCACTATCTGGATCACGATGCGGGAGGCGTTAAACAGGCTAAAGTCCTTGATGGTCCAGTTGAACTGCTCCTGCATAAACATGTAGTTTACAGTGCCCTCGCCCTCTGAAACCCAGAATACAATTAGCATTTTAGGGGGAGATTATGGAGATCAAGCACTAACCCATATCGAAGATGGCTATCGTCAGGGCAACCATAGTTAACCAAATGATGGCACGATCATAGTTGGGCCGCCTTTGGAAGCAGGTGCGAACCAGATCCTTGACCAAGTCGAAGCGGAAGAACTCCCGCACTCGCGACTAGGAAAAATGAGAGATAGGTAAGGTGTTTGATTTATTTTCTAAAAAATAAACCTACCCCTGTGTGTATATCCGCGGGACTTAAGCTCTCAGGCACAAAGAAAAAGACAAACAGCAAGGCCAGCGTCATCAGGAAGCCAGCTACGGCAAAGAGAGTCAAAGCATTCGTGGCGGCATAGATATAACCACTGGCCACATTGCCCACCATCATGCCAGTGCAAAGGGAGGCCTCATTGAGAACCATTCTGAAGGTAAAGAATAAATATAAAGCTTTTCTTGGAGCCTACTATATACTCCACTCACCTTAAGGCTCTTTTTCGCTCCTTGGCCACATCCGATATGTAGCAATAGATTCCCGTAATTAAGGCACAAGTTCCTCCACTTATAACCGAAGGCACTGAGGACAGGAGGAACCACCAGGGGCTAATGTTTGTGAACATGGTTATTCTGGTTATAACTATCAGTATAATGGCTCCAGTAAGGTAACCTTTAAAGAAGATACAAAAAGGATTATAAGTGTTTTAAAGCTTATAGAGAGTTACGAACCAGTAAACGTCGTAAGAAGGATGGGACGCCTTCCAAACTTGTCGGACCAGGGACCCAGGAAGAGACTCGCGAAGGCTGGTATTATGCTCTCCAACAAGGAGGTTGTCATCATGATATTGGCCGAATAAGTTTGTACTATAACCTCTACTTTCTAGAAAAACAAACAAGTTAAACCTTAAAATAAGCTGCACAAGCGTATGTCACGTTGGACATGATTCATCGACACATACATATACGGGTTGTATCTATAATTACAATTTTAACGCTTTACTGGAGTTCGATTCTACCCCGAAACTTAGTCATAAAAGTTTTTGTCTGCTGCTGTTTTCCTAGCTGAGCTGATAAGCCTTGTGTAAACCTTATCTCTAAGCTTCAAACAATGGAACTACTTAAGTATTTCAATAATACTTTGATCTGATTTGCTTGATGGATTTTGCTTTGTCTCGGCCGCAGTTGCAGTGAGATTATGTGGGTCACTTCTAAGGAGAATAATATGTATATTAATCTCTGTTTGCCACATGTACTAGTTAAACAGCTATGGTCAACGGAATAGTAACTGAAAGTCTTCTCTTTAAGGCATATTAGGTAATATTTTATAATTTTAGAATGCTATATGTGTGATTTGATCTCTAATTTAATGCATAACCTTATAGAGAAGGTTTATTTTTGGTACTTTAATTACTATCGTAACCCCACTAACGTTATAGATGGGCGGATGCATCCCTAAACCAGTCTTAAATCAGATCTTTGTATGTTTTGGGGAAAATCGAGTTTTTAATCATGTTTTTTTTTAATCAAAAGCTGCTGTTACCCCGAGTTTCTTGCTAGTATCATGCTGTTAAGGCAAATGAATAAGACTAACCAATATATAACTCAAATAAAGCTTAATATTTTACAGTAGTTACTAAAAGTAATAAAATAAAGCTATTATCGCCACCGCAAGTGTATTCTGTCAGACCGAAACGCCCCGCGAAGCAGCAAAAACAATTCATATCGAGATTCAAATTTTTCAAGCTCATTATACTATATACTATACATACATACTATATACTATATAGTAAGTTTAACTGTAGTTTGTATGATTTACTTACTTTATCCGCCTCCGATCCGCGATCGATGCCCAGCAACGGCTCGCATTCCGTGGCATTAAATTTCATGATGGTGACGCAGGTCTGGTAGAGGATCTGATTCTGATAAACCGCCCCTGAAAACACATACACGAGCCAAATTAAATGATGATGCAGTCAAAGATTTGGGATTCATTACCAATTAGATATCTGGCGAAGAATATGAGGAAAACTGCGGGCTCCAGGATGAACCAACGATAGCTGTTGAGATCATGCGGGGCAGGTGGCGGGGTAGGATTCGCATTGCTCACCGGCGAGCTGGCGTCCAGAATGCGTGGCGCCGCATCTTCGCCAGCCTCCTCGTCCACCAGAGCTTCCGTATCGTTGCGAGGCATTCTTTCCGTCTGTCACCCGTTCGTTTCTTAGTCTGTTGAGGGTTATCTCGCGCCGAAATTGGCAGTCGGACTGACGACTACCGCAGATAATGGAATTAGCAATTCATTCGCCAGAATTGCAGCGCAGTTTCCGCAGACTTCCAAGCGCGACGGAGAGAATTGAGATACTGAGAGGCTCCACCAGCTGCTGCTAGTTGGTGGCGATGTCCGCGTTTTATCGTCGTATGCGTAACTACTCAGTTATGCCAAAGTGCCACGATATATGTCAATTATTTTGACGAACACAGTTGGGTGGATTTACCAGCAACAAATATAAATTGTTATTAAAAAAAACTTTCTAAAACAACAACAACAGAAGCAACAGCTGATTGTGTTTACCACTGATTGGTTGGCGGTGCTGCCCACTCGCTGGAAATAAAAAATACCAACGGCTTTTAATTTTTTTCTAAGTTTTATTAAAATTTAAATTACAATTATTTTTACTTAGTAGCGACGCCGATCGCGATCACCCCGTGAATCTCTATCCCGCTGCTCGTGTCTGCCACCGCGGTCGCGTTCCCGCTCCCGTTCGCGATCCCGCCGATCCCTCTCACCGTATCTGTCCCGCTCCCGCATCCTGTCCCGATCCTGGCGCTCACGTTCACGTTCTCGCTCCCGATCCTGTCGCCCATTCGTTGTCTGCCGCCTGTCGTAGTCCTCGTTTTGGGGCTCTCGATGGCGGACACGATTCCGCTGGCGATCGTACTCCTCCAATTCGTCATAGTAGTCCCGGGAGCGGTTGTTGTTGCTTTGGCTAGCTCTCCTGTCGCGCTCCTTGCTGCGCGACCTGGACTTGGAGCGAGCTCTCCGCGGTCGACGCACCGCTGACGATGAGTTCTCCTTGGGCCGATTGGCCTCCCGGTCGTCTGCCGCCTTCTCCTCGTCGCTGGGCAGCTCGTCATCCAGATCTTCGTCCAGCACCGATACCTTCGGTTCGATCTCGTTGTTCTCCTCCAGAATCGTGCGCTTCTGGATGCGTGGCAGTATAATGTCGCAGACACGATCGTTCCGCAGAAGCTCGTCGATGTACTCGTCCATGTAGACGATCTCGAACTGGCCAGCACGATTCTGTCGGCGCAGCTTGCGATTGTCAATGTACAGCGGTTCCAGATACTTGTAGCAGTCGAGAGCTGCTCCCGTGAGGCGCAGATAGAAGGCGCCTAGGGCCCTTACGTACTTAAACTCCTCATTCTTAATAAACTCCACCACGATGTCCTTCTCTGGTTGAATTTGCAGCATCTTGAGCGTGAGGCAGAGGAACTGGGTGGGCTTGATGTTGCCACCGTAGACGCCGCCGACGAACCGCAGCTCCATAGCCTTGTCCACCAGCAGTTCTGCGGTGAGAGCGAAGCACTGTTCCTTCCAGTACTTGGAGTCGTAGATGCGGGAGCGGATGATTTTCTCGATGAGGTACTGCGGATTGGTGCCGTGCACGTTTTTCGCCTCCTTTACCGTGCGATTGGCCATCTTGGACTAGCTTTTGTTTATTTCTTGTGGACACGCTAAGATTGCCGCTACATCCGTAAGAGCAGTGCGTTTTGATGGTTATTCAGACAACAGAATCGAAAAATTGCCAGAAAATAAATGCAATATTTATTTATTTTCGGCGTCCGCGAGACAGAGTGACCAGCTCGTAGTTTGTCAATTTTGGCCCTTGCGAATAAATAAATACTGAAAGCATACAGAAAGGCGATAACACGATACCACCTATCGGTATCGGGTGACGCATACGAACAAAACAGCTCGCAGACGGGAGGAAACGCAATAGAAGAAAAAAACATATTTTATTGGCTACATCCAGCAGATTAGGGAGTGAAAAAGCAGACCAGCCAGGATGAGTTTCTTCGGGAAGATGTTCGGCGGCAAGAAGGACGTGGCCCCCACCACCGGCGAGGCGATACAGAAGCTGCGGGAGACGGAGAACATGCTGATCAAGAAGCAGGAGTTCCTCGAGGCCAAGATCGAGGACGAGCTGAACATAGCTCGCAAGAATGCGTCCAAAAACAAAAGAGGTATGTGTGTGCGCGTCCTGCAGAGTCCCAAGGAGCCGCCCCGGCATGGACAACATCCATGGACCATGGAAAATATGACTCATTGTTGCTTTGTTTTTGTTGCGGCCTCTGAGGCCTTCCCACTTAATCAGCCTTTGCCCGTCAGCATATTAGAAAACTCAATAAAACAATTGTATTTCTTCGCCCTTCTCACCCGCATACCATTCGATGCCTGGACGTGTCCGCAAACGCTAAGAACGTAATATAAACATTCCTATTGATATCAAAACAAACATTCGCCATGCCGTAGAGTAATTCAAATCCACGCATTGCAAAATTGGCCATATCACCATAGAATAGCAAGCGCTTTTTCTTTTGCTTTTTTGAAGCTCACTAATCCGCCAACCTGGCACTTTTTCAGTGGCCCTGCAAGCGCTCAAAAAGAAGAAGCGCCTGGAGAAGCAGCTGCAGCAGATCGATGGCACCCTGTCTACCATTGAGATGCAGCGCGAGGCCCTGGAGAGTGCCAACACGAACACTGCCGTCTTGTCCAACATGAAGAGTGCCGCCGATGCCCTCAAGCATGCCCACCAGAACATGTGAGTCACCCTGCAGCCGGACAGTTGTGATCCCAGAACTTAAACTTAATCGTTTGCTCATTTACAGGGATGTGGACAAGGTGCACGACATGATGGACGACATTGCCGAGCAGCAGGACGTGGCCCGCGAGATATCCGATGCCATTTCCAATCCGGTGGCCTTTGGGGCCGACCTCGACGACGAGGATCTCGAGCGGGAACTCGATGAGCTGGAGCAGGAGAACTTTGATAAGGAAATTATTGGCATTCCTGAGCCGGCGCCCACATTGCCAGAAGCGCCCACAGAGGATTTGCCGGAGAAGGCCAAGGAGAAGAAGAAGGTGGCACCAGCCACGACGACTGCAGCCGATGATGGTGAGTTTTTTAATAACCATCATCTCATCTCGGCTTTTAATGACACTTCCATTCGATTCCAGATGATCCAGACATGAAGCAGCTGCTGTCCTGGTCCAACTAAATCAAAGCGCTATCGAAATCTCCTCAATGTCCTGCAGATTCAACCCCCCCCCTGAACCCCAACCGTTTTTGTTTTAATTAAATAATCGATAATGTTAATTAAGCCAAAATTTTAGTTCGAAGCGAGAAGGAGAGATCAACAAGGCACTAATTCCTTTGGCAATCTATCAAACGGTACATCAACTAGGAATGTGATTTAAAAAATAAACGAAAGGAGCATATAGTCAGTCCACGCTTTATCCGCAACCGTAGACAAACCAGTTAATACACAGTGGTACACTTTGATATTGTTTATTAATCATTTTGTGAATTTTCTTGATTTCGTTACGCTCAAGCTCGGTTCGGTTCGGTTGGCAGTCAACTAACTGATGGTAGATCCAATATTCCAACCAACCAAAGTAATATTTTTTGAAAAGCAGCGCAATATGCTATTGTGGCACTCATTATTCCGAAGTTTTAGCTTTGTATGGAATGTTTCACATAAATAAAGTTAAGAAAACCCATTGATTGCGATTAATTCAATATAAGCAGGGTCGAGCACTGCCACAGAATGTCTGGCTTATTTCCGACGATACGTAGGCTTTGTTCTTGTACATATTTCTCCGAGGGTTTGTTTTTGTAGGTCCACTCTTAATGATCAGCTCGTCTGGCCCATACAGGCCTTAAAATCACAACCAGATATCTTCAAATCATCTTAATTAAAACTAAATACACATTCTTACCTCTCTTTAAGATTTCTTTCTTCTAATCCACAAAGTTAAAAGCTCTCACTTTAAATTTAATGCATTTTTGAGTAGTTTTATTACAAATTGATCGATTGTACATCAATATCATGGCAACTATGGCTTGATTAATCTATGTACTACGGACTTGGCTAATTAGTGGTCAAGTTGGTTTGAAAGGCACTCAGGTCTGCTGCCTCAGACTCTTCACATATCGCACCGGAACCTCGGGCAGGTAAACGCAGACAAAGAACATCAACGGGCCGAACAGGATCATGCAGATCAGCCAGTAGACCAAGCCCAGGATAGTGAGGGCGTCCATATAGGAGGATGGGATCGATCGGACGATTATGGGTTGAAGGTATAAATGAATGTCTTGTTTAAAATTGTAATTAAATAACTAGTATCACTAAACACCGGACTCGGCCGCCAATAGAGAGAGATGGTGCAACAAGGCAATAGGCTGTTGTTGCCGCTAGCGCTCCGATGTTCCTAATATAGGGTTACAGATACTTCTGCAGGTCACTTTAGATATTATGGATCACGACGACGACGAAATGGCTATGCTGGCGGCTCAAACTGCTGCTCAGATCCACACTCGTCTGGTAATCTTCAAGCGCGCCACCTGTAACAAAGGGAAACGAGGTAAATTAATGCATCAGTTGGGGTTTGGGTTAATATAAACGCCTTCGCGGATCTTACAGCGTGCTGGATGTCGGAGAGCCCAATGGTTACTGCCCCAGCTGCTCCGCTGAATCACGCACTTTATACGACAGGCCAGCCAAGGCCCGCGCCCAGTTGTGTTATTTTCGGGGCTATCCCCGGCCACTCACATTCTAAATACGGGACTTCCTCAGCTGCTCGCAGCGGCTGTTAATTCGCAACTGAACCCCCGCCGACTGGTTATGCAGTTCCAGTCCAGATCCCCTCCCCATATCCATCCGACTATATCGCGATCTCGCTCAGAACTTTGAGCCACAAAGCTAAACAGCACTCAAAACTCGGGCGTTCAAGGTGAGCTCTCGAATCTATGACCGCACAAACTGGTTTGGTTGGCCAGCCGCCTCTAGAGAACGTTCAGTTACGGTCTTTTGGCATTTAATTAATCATTTCGATCTGACTTAACCCCTGTTGTAACCGACGGCAATTGCAGCCATTGAACGTTTATCGCTGGTACGAAATTACAGCAGCTTACGGATCGATCCATGTACTCATGGGGTCTCCATGTGCAGTGGACTGATAAGCCCAGCCAGATAATCGAAATATTTCGTAGAGCCAAGTAAACACCGTAATAAATGCCAGAAAACCAGTTCAGGAAATAAAAACCCTCTTAAAAAACGCCTCGGGTAATATTCAAAGTGTGATAAAGAAGGGGAATGGGAAAAAAACAAAGATACCATTATATTTATGCTTTAATAAAGCTGTCTTGTGTTGACTGGTAAGTGATGGGTCGTTGCTCTATCAGTCAACTATCTTATCTGGTATTCTCTTGTACGTAAAGAAATCCTTGAAAGGAAGTAGGAGTTGGCAGTTTAAAATTCTTCAGGCCTTAAGATAAATTCTTCAAGAGTTTATGAGAAGATATCTCAAAAAGACGTATACATATAATAAATAGGTTCCCAAATTGTTTACCTTATAAACTATAAATCTTCTTTTTAATTAAACTTTGTACCCATCTGTATAAATTCAGGAAAACCCTACATCCTTTTATGGGAACTTGTCAGTCTATCGATTCTTTCAATTTAAACTTTAAAATGAGAAACTGGACCATAATTAAAGCGAAAGTAGACTGTACTAGTGAGTGTATATCGTAAAAAACATGCTGTAGGTATCCCATCGGGAAATAGAAGATACATACAAGGCAAGCAAACAAAATGGACCCTATCTTATCTTCTCTACCCCTAGAATACGTATAGATTCCCACTCCAAAAACTAATTTCTAGAAGAAACGGCCACTTACATGATGTAAAAGTAGTTATCACTGTCCTTGCGCTTTACATCGCAGGGATTTCCGCTCTTGCTGGGCCCAGAGTTGGAGGATCCGGGTTCGGGATCTGTCTGCTGGGAACTGGTGCTCCAGCTGCGGCCCCAGCGGCTGCTGACGGCATTCCCAGCCACATTCGACTGCCGGCTGCTGTTGGTCAGGTTTCCATCTTTGGTGGACCCAGCGAAGAAAGACTTGACGCTATCCATGGTTGATGCTCGAGCGACCCTCGCTGCGGATCTCGTTCCGATTGGTCTGCGTTTGTGTATGTGTCGAGCCTCCGAAGAATCGCCCGAAATTGATAAAGCTAAAAATACATATATATACACAATAATTTATTTATTTTGACTGAAATCTTGTTTTTAGGTGGGCTCGTGCCCCGCCGCCAAGTTGTTTCCAAGTGGGGGCTGGGACCTTTCTTTTTTTGGGTGTCGTCGTACGATCTAAATTGAATTAATTGGAGGTGCAGTTTGGAAAACAAGTCGAGTGGATTGATAAGGCCTTAGTATACATTTATTGCTATATTATCGTATCTGCGCTCCAGGTGGGGTGGCCATCTTGGAGGTTTCTGTTTGCTTTAACCGATTGGAGTGTGGTCTTTGTTCGTCGCAGGGGAGAGAGTGTGTATACCAAAGTGGAATTTTAAATACACTTAGGCTGATCAAACAGACTTCGATATAATTATGGGAAGCCAGTGGCAAGTGCGTCGTAGATTCAGGCTGAATCTAAATATATAGGTGTTGCCGCATACATATTATCAATTAGCAGTTCAATATAGTTCACTCGCTGAGCTGATAATCCAGTCACAAAAGCGCCGGAACACGCGCCGCCCTCGGGAGCCATGGGAACTTGGGTTATATTGTTTGGAATTTGCGTTTTTGGTTAAGTTTAGTAAGTTAGTCGGGCGTGGGAGGCCTTGGAGTCGTACATGGTAGTGATAAGGGAGTTGGAAATAACTCGTCTGAGATAGCGGATTGACCTCGCCAGCAAGGCAGCAAACACTGACCTGCCTCAAATGCTTGCGACTCGGTGGAGACTTGTGACGGGACTCTGGGCTCCGCTTTCAATTAATTTGACACAATTTCCCCGGCTTTTTCCAGTGTACCAGCAAAGCAACGATCACTTCAGAGCGCGACGACGAGCGGAGAGAACTGTGAACCGTTTTGCACAATGTCTGCGATCGCACTGAAAACGAAACAAGGCACGGAACGAACGGCATCGGCTTCGCTTCGAGTGATTTTAGTTTTAATCAATTTAAAATGCGAAGGCGTCGTGTGCTGCAGTGGTGTGCGTGTCTACCACGCAGGCACCCATACAAGCAGCACTCATACATTGATAAAAAAAATAGGATCTTTCAGGTTTTCCTTTAAAATTAATTATAATTTTTAGACAACTAAAATGTACAAACTTATCAAGTTGCTTGTAAAAATGAATTTAGAGGTTATATTATGAAATACTGTTTTTTATCTAGGTGTATAATTTCTCCTAAAGGGTTTCTCTCAGTGCTTACGCACACATGCGTATTTTCCACGAGTTTCTTTGGGTGTAGCCGTTGTCGTCTGGAAGCCGTCTGGTTTGCTGGTGTTGGTACCTGGTTTTCCCAGGCGGTTTTTCTAGTTTGTTTTGATCGTTGCTTCTCTTCTGAGACATTATTTTTGGCTGCATTTGTTTTGGCCATCAAATCCCATGTTCTACCTGTTTCATCACAGAGCTAGAGCTGGGCAGCCTTGCCAACAAACTTCCGCCCTTGCTCTTTGTTTCGATTTATTCAGTCTCCTCCCCTCTCTCGACGTTTTCCCCAGCCTCTCTATCTTCGGTTTTTTGTTGTGCTCTGATGCACGTTGATTGCTGTGGACTTTGGACCCTCAGTTTTTCTCAGTTGTAATGTCTGTTTTTACGCATTTACAAGAGAATAGGCGACTTGAGGGATACTCTACGCGTTTAGTCGGGAAATCTGAATAATTCACACAAATACGTCGAGTTTAGTCACTCTTGAATTCCATATAAATCTGATACTAGTAGATAAATGATAAATAATGTGATTCATTGACCCAATTAAAAGCGTGGTGCCATTTATTTTAAGAACTGTCTGACTTGGCTACTGGAAAATCCATAATCACTGTGGACGGCAGTCCACGTAGTGACGATGAGCACCGAGACTGTGGTGCGCA
>JAEIIF010042265.1:0-10829 GCA_018874455.1 Drosophila trapezifrons
TGTAAAATCGATATTTCCATACTAAAACATCGAAAACTTCGATACTTTTCCAGCTCTACTGTATAAGTAAATCTGATGATAAAAATCATCTGTCTTAAACTGGCACTACATGTCGAGTCCTACAAAAACAAAAAGGCCAACTATGGACCCCAAGTAAAGCTCATAAAATACTTAACTATAACATAAATATTTATCAATATAGTCAGTAAATCAATCAAAGCCCTAAAATATGTAATTAATTGTTATATTTTCCTTTTCTTTTAACAAAATAATTTAAAATACATTCCCCTCTATCCTACATTCCAGGAATCCATATTTTCGCCAACATTGCTCAGTCCAATTAAAATTGTTTGCCTTTGTTCCCACAACAGTCAAAGGCCGCCGCTCCATTACATCCCTTCACCACATTGTTGGGCTTATCTGTTTGATGATTTTCCATTTAATTCATAAATATTTGATAACATCGACAATCGAGAGCCTGCATCTTTCATTGCCCATCAAAGCGAGTCGGCGTTGAAAATGTCAGACGGAACTGAGAGGCACTGAATAGGTCCGATTTCCCCAAAGAACGGCTGGCAAAAACAATAACAACAATAGATCTGGGGCTGGGTCTGGGAAATGGAAATGGAAATCGTTGTCATCATCGCTGCTGGCGCATGGAAGCAAAATAAATTTTAAATTGAAATCAATAATGTATATTGGACTTTTGGTAGCAGCAATCAGAGGAGAACACTGCATGCGGACGAACCCGAATGGCATTGATGAAATGCACGATTCGCCTGTGGATTAATTTATAATATTTTTATATGGGTCAGAAACTTGTATATTCGATGGATAAACTGGGGTAAGCCGTCGAGATAAATCAAATTGTTGAGAGCAGATGTTTTCGTGAATTCCAACATGTTTTCTCGTGAAACAAAAACAAATGGTATTAATTAAATGAAGTATAAATTATTATGCTGTTCGTAACAGTTGAAGTTTTACTTTTAATTGAATTAATAGTGAATTTTTATTATTTAACCCAGGAATAATAATTAATGGAGCTTTTATGCAAATAGGGCTATTATACTATATTAAAGAAGTGATAAGATATTGTATTAATATTATTAACCACCATATACAACAAATTCATGGATAGATTACTATATATTGTTATACTAAGTTAACTTATAGTCACATCGTTTTGTAAAAAACAATATAATATCATTTAACTAAACCTGTGATTAGTGCTCTGGTTTTAACCGCATTTGCATAACCTTGTACCTCATAAATATCGAGCTAGAAATATTGTATATTTCCTTCTCTTAAACTAAAGTGCCAAATGTGGCCCTAAAGTAAAATTTTGCCGCAAACCAATCTTGACAACTTTGAGCTGCAAAAGAATTTTCCGCATGCAGTACAAATGCCAACTTTCGGATGCCCTCAAGGCCGCAATGGAGCTCAGGACCTTGTTGACCATTCAACGTGTTGGTCCTCAAATCGAGCCACTCGGGGCAGGGCCCGTGTAAAAGAAGAAAAAAAACCCGCCGCTGAATTGTGCAGAAAATAAAAACGCAGCGGGAAAATCCACAGCAACGACCCCACAACTGGGCCCAATTCAGTTGGCTTGTTTCTTGTTTCCTGTACTCGTCCTGCTGCATTTTTTAATTAAACCGACCGACAATTTGACATCAATATCGAAATTAAGATCTTGCAGAGGCCGTACAACACTTCAGCAGGAACAAAAAAAAAAGACGTAACAACGAGAAAAGCCAAACCAAAAATGAAAGGGAAGTTATCAGTTAAGCCCCACCCCCTTTCAACAGAAACGGCAACTTCCGTCACATGCTGAAAAAGCGGATATCCGGTGCAGCCAATTTTTTGTTGTAGTCCCTTTGAACTTCAGTATGGAGTATAAAGGGTATCATTGGGGATAGTTACAGCAAGGGTTATGGATAGAGGGATTTCAATTAAATATTTTAGTAATTAATAAATAAAATTAATATTTTTTTATATTGATATTTTTTGAGGGATAAGCGTAATTGAGTATTTTTTTTCTTGTAGATCCTTTAATCCTTAATTTGTTTGGGGAAAATAAAAGAGTATGTTGCCTGAATAAAATATTATTAGATACAAAATAAAAAATTCAGACAGAAAAATATGAAAAGAGTGAAAACCCACATTCTAAGCCTATTTAATTGTTCATATATTTCCATAACATATAATATTAAAGCATATTGCTTTTTAAGTAAAGCTTATTAAGGTAGAAAAATCTTCTAATAAAAATTAAGTAAAGAAAATAATCCCTAAATACTACAGAGTATCCCAAGGTCCTTGAGTTTTCCCATCATCCCCACAATCTCGTATTTTCCCAACGCTTCAGTTTTGTTTTGTCGCTTTCAATTTGCTTTCGCCCTTCGTTCGCTTATTGCTTCTGTTTATGTGTAAATCGTCGGGGGCGGAATGTGTGGGTGGGCGTGGCCGGGCCGGATATTGATGTGTTATATGCGATGTTGTGACTGCAATATATTTGCCAAATGACGGTTGATGCCTCTGCCTCCGCTTGCCTAGCAAAAAGCAGAAAAAAAAGAGATACCAGGAGGGAGATAAAGGTCCACATGCGGATGCAGGAGCAATAAAATGTTCGGTTCGCAGGACTCGAGATGGGGAAATAATTGCGGCCCCCGAAAGTGTTGCCATAAAAATGCAAATGCCAAATGCCGCAAAGTTGCGAACGAGCCCGTCCCCGAAATGGGGCCCGGAAAACAAATAATGACGAAACCCTTGACAGCGGCAACATAAATCCGTTCTGGCATATATTATAAATGACAAACTGAAGAGTTGAAAGGGAAACAAATCGAACAGCTTTAAACGCTTCACATGTGGAAATTCCCGGCTGCCAATTATTTCAGGCAATATTTTTATTTATCGCTTTGAGTCCCGCCGATAGCTATCAAATCGCCATAAAACCATACAGGGATATATACAAATTTTAACCTATGATTCAGTATGAGGTCAAATGGCCACAGCTTGTCGGGGCAAACGAAAAAAATATACGGTTTGCTTTCGATTAATAAATAATACAATACATTTTTAATGAAAACCGAACGCTATTGGCAGAGATTTCTTTGGCCAGCAAAAGTTTATGGGATTATAATGACTAACAAATTGATCTCTCTCTCGTATTCAAAAATTAATAATCCTTTTTTTATGAGTTAATAATGACTAACAAATTTATGGCATTAAGAATTAATAAGCCGCTTATGAAATGACAGATAGTAAGAGCGGAATAAAAACGTAAATGGGATAAAGGAGGGGCCCCAAAGTTTGTACATATTGTGGGTAGAAAATTGTAGTTACTATTCAATTAATTTAGTAAAAATAATATATAAATAAATGTTTATAACTTAAATAAATATTTTAAAATGAACTTTCAGTGAAAATAAACATTGTAGCTTCTTTCAAAGCAATCCAACATTATCGTGTGCATCCAACTTACTCATGCGTTCTTTTCTAGCTCAAAAACTTTGACAAGTTGATGCATCTTTATCATTATACATATCCTTCTGTTTATTCATGTTTCCCCCCTATACTTGCAATTTGCTTTACTAAACTTTTTAATTACGTAAAGTCTGTGTAAGTCCTTACGTTGGCCACATCTGCAAAAGGAATATGAGCATTTGCTTTTGTGCTAGAAAAAGAATATATATAAGTACGAGTATAGCCTCAAATACAATTACATTTAAAGAGTCTGATGCATTTTTTTTCGTAAGTAAATATATATTTAATTAACGCCTGCATTTTCTATAGTTTTATTACATATTTGTGCCAAAACCCAGTTGCAAAAGTTAACATCTGTGTGGCAGATGATACTGAGAACAGCAGGAGTCGGCTTAGGAATTGCAGTTTCGCAGCCTTCAACTGCGTTTTTGTTACATAACAGCTAAAACTTTTGCCAATGCGAAGTTTTTGTATCTCAGCTGGGTACTTGTATCTGTATAAATTGCATTTGTATCCGTTTCTCAATTTTGCAATCAAGCTGTGTGTGTGCCTGCAGCTCTCCTCTAATTGCAGTTGCAAATTGTTAGGCAGCTTTTGAAGTTTTTTAATTGAATTTCGCCCTCAGACTAGATATCCCTTTAATATAAAACATTCAAGGCAATTTTTGCATTTATTGTTTTCGTTTTTTTTTTGTTTTTTTTCTGAATCCCTTTGGCAAATATGCCAAAAGCGCAATAATAATATAACTTTTGGGTCTTTGTGTGTATCAAATAACAATTACTGGGGCACACAAAGAGAAAAGTACATAAAAACAAATAAGAATTTCTTTTTCTTTCCTTTCCAATTTTTTCCCTTTTTCCCCTTTTCCCCTTTAGCATATTTATATTTGCTTTATGCCATTTGCCTTCGTCTTGACGTCTCCTCGAGGCGGGCTTACCGAGGAAATATGAGAAAATTTGCACAAAGCTTTTCGCAATAATGCCGTGGGACTCGAAAAAGACAATCACCTGGTTGTCGAGGGCTGAATGGGGTTGCAGGTGGACTGGAGGCTGGAAGGCTGCCCGAGGTTAAGTGTTGTTATCATCTGTTTATTGAAATTGCGTATCAAATGTTCGTTTTCAATCGAAAAGGTAAGGGAAATCCACATGGAATTGCGTTGGATTCCCATTCGCCAAGTAAACAAGGCAAAAAAATGAAAAATGTGTAAGGTAGGAGCTTCTTTATGTATTTTCTTAGATTTTAATTTTAGAATATGCAACAAATTTGCATAAAAATAACAAAAAGTATAGCTCGCTCTATAATTTACTAGTTTTTACACCAAACGAGTGCTGTATCAAAGATAAATTTAGGAAAAAATAAAAGAAACTACAGAATAATTCTTAATATTAATTTGTAGTTTATGAACTCTTAATTAATTACATTTCAATGCATTTTGTATATAATTATCATTTAAGGCCACCGCAAAGTCTCACTGGCTTTTATTTTCTGGCACAGCAGTCACTGGCAGAGGATTTAAAAGGGGCCGCCAGAACTTTTCCTATTTGCCTGAAAGTCGTTAAGACATCAACAACTTGGCTGCTGCCCCCTCTTCGCACCCCGTTCCTCACCCCCTCTACCCATTTTTGTATTCATATTTCGCTTTTTTTTTTCAAAAACTTACGCCCAGGGCAAAACTAAAGCCATGAAAGCGTAATGACAACCCCGACGACAAGTGCGCGTAATGGCTGCAGAAGAACCAAGTTGAAAGGAGTGAAAAATAAAGAAAGGATGGGAATACAACTTGGTAGACAATTAGCAATGGGGCGCAAATGTGGATATTGCGGATTCCAGTCCTGTTCCCTGGCAGCACAGAACGAAAATAAATTCTTTAAAATTATTGTAATAATTAAAAAAAAAATTATAAACTTGTTTGGAAAGTGTTATAAAAATGTAGCAAGTTTATGGTATTAATATATTTTGTATTTCTTGTTATAATTGCATATTTGTAAATATACACTAATATAAATCCTTTTTAAAACAAAAGTTAAGAACACAAAATTAGAAAAATATTTTTTAGAACTTTTTGTAATATTGTAGATTATGTAAAAACAATTATTTTATCTTCAAGCACTTATACAGTGGAAACAGAAGGTTTAAGTACACTTCGCAAGTGTTAAATCAAGCAAAATATATCATAATAGGCCTAAATCAGACCTAATTCGACCATAGCCTTCTTGCTATTGTTATTTTTTTGAGTATATCACCGTTGTTGTGAGGCCCAGCCTGGCGACAACATTAATTAGATTAAAATGCCTACAAATCATTTTGGAAATGGCACCCAAGCGACAGCATCCGGATTGTGAGGCCCGTAAGCCCCCGTAAGCTCACACATTATTCACACGCCTCGCAGCACACAATTTCCCGCGACTCCCGCGAAAATGCAAATTGCGCCAACCGAAAACAACAAGGAAAAACAGCGAATAAAAATCGGAACGAACCCGAAACAATTTGAAGCGGTGCACTGGTTGAAGGCAAACGAATCAGTCCGAAAATAGCCACAACAGCGGCGGGGGTCCGTCCCGAAACAATTACAAAACTATAAGCCTCCAAAGGATTCGTGGAGCAAATAAACAAAAAATGGAAATCATCCCAGGAGTCGGGAGGGGAAATGCGAAGGGCACTACCTTGGGCAAGTCGAAGTCTTTAATACCCTAAAAGGGTATCAGGTCATGGAGCTTTGGGATATAATAATAATAAAGGATTCAGATTGTACCGACTTATAAAACTGCAACATGTCTAGATCTACTCGTCAGGTGTAGAAAAATATATATATAAGTATACTTAACAATATGAGATCCTCTAACCAAAGGTATAATAACCTCAGTAAGGACATCCAGACACCAGAGATTGCTGGCGGTGGCATCAATCCCCCAGAGATGCCAACACAAATTGTCCGTTATCAGCTGTGGGATCGACTTCGGTGCTGCCCTGCAATAAGCGGAGCTTAATTGGTCTCTCACACCCAGTCGGGGATACGGAGATGTTATAGGGAGTAATTCCAGCCGGATTGAGTGCGTGAAGGCACTCCGAGTAAGCATATCTCTCTGGCCGGCATAATTAAAGGGCCATGAGTAATGGCCCGGGGACGCAAAAGTCAGCTCACAAAGCTCATGTTAATTACAAAATAAGTCCTTTTTGCGTATGGGAACAACGAGGGGAATTACTTCCCCCAGCTAAGCTGGTGCAACATGCCCGAAATTACTTTGACTTGTTAATAAAACTCATTACCCTTCCTTTTTTAGTTTTGCCTTAGGTTGATGTAATTTAAATAAAACGAATCAAAGGTAAACTTAAGTTTATAAAGACAAATTATTCGTAGCTTAAACAAGAAAGATAATTTAAAAATATATGAAATAGAAACCAATTTCAAAACATTAACTCAGGGAACATTGTAAAAAGTGAAGAAGTTTTCCATAAATTACCTCAAATACAAAAGAAAATAATTTTTTAAAGCATTTATTAACATCTCTTTTTTTACCAAAGGAAGAAAAATATCCCTAACTTATATTTTTCCTAAACAAAAAATATGTGTAATATCTTTGACTTTTCTTTATAAAAATATGTTTAATATGATAAAATGTACGTAAAATATTTCTTTCTATAACAATATCATAAGAATAATTCTATCATATCTTGGGACTTGCACCATTTAATGGAAAACAAAGCAGTGGCAGAAGAAAAAAAATAATTAATTATTTTCTTCTTGTATTTTACCATTCCGCAATTAAAGTCCGCGATTCCCCAGAGCATCTTCCATTGTATCTGGTTATTTCTCCACCCTTTCCCAGGGATTCGAGCCCCGTCCTCACAACAAAGGCGCGAGGCTGGGGCTTCCCCCTCTGCTTAGCACATTCAATAAATAAAAAAGGGGGAATTTCACTTTCGTCTCAACACTTTACCCAGAAACACTTGCACTCCTTTCGGCGGCGCGATGCTGAGGCGTCCTTTGGGCCAAAGCGATGTTGTTGGCCTTTGTTTTTCGACGCTTTTGTTGTAAGGGCGCCGCAAAATGCCTTAATCATGGCTCGTAAATCTTTGATGTTTCATTTGTGCCAAAAACGCTAAGCGATTTTTAAAATGGCTGAGAGGGCTGGTTAAGCCGCAGCGCTTCGAGCCGGACCATAAATTATGGGATCAGACTGCGGCAATTTCTTATGTTACATTACATTAGCGCAGTATCCGCATTAAGTTCGGAGTTGAATAAAAAAAAAAGCGTTCGATCTCTCTTTGGTGGAATTCAACTGCTTTGCAGTCTCCCCAATCGAATCCAAATTCAATTTTGGTACAAACAAAAAATACACAAGTTTTGCTTGATTTCATTTCCCCTTTGGCTGAGGCTAAAAAAGCGCAAGCCAGGGAAAAGCACAGCAAATCGAAGTGGAAAATGCTGAATAGAGCAGCAAATATCTAGAATAAATTGAATATAAATACGAAATCAAATCGAATTTGATTCGAGTTCCCCAGCTCTCTCACTCGGTGATTCCCGGATAGCTGATTGAAAGGGATTATGGCAAGTAGTTTGACTTCACTTCATCTTCTTCCTGGTCCGGGGCCAGTAGGGGAATTGTGGGTAATACCTCGATCTTTGATAATTGGCCATGTGGGGGGCCAATAAAATCGGCAGCCAATTCACTGGCGAGTGCTTCGAATTTTTGCAGCAGTCCCTCTGTTTCAGCTTCAAGTGCATTCCAATTAAGGGTGCGGAGCAACTGTAAAAGCTTTCTCCCCCACTAATTTTCGTCCTCCCCCCCCTCTGCCGCTTTTCTCCCGATTATCCACCGAGTTTCCTCCACATTTTCCACCGCATCTCCCGGATGCCTGCGCTTAATGGGCCACCCACAAGTGTCGCTTACGCTTTTGAGGTTTTCGATTCGCAGGAATAGCCATGGAAGTAGTGGCAGCTAATCACGGATTATTCGAACTATTTTCCGAGAGCTTAAATTAGTGTTTGGGAGATCAAGATACTAAGTAAACCGGTGACGTTACTTAAGATAAGTTTAATAGAATATTGTATATATTTCTAACCGTAAACATGAAATTTCCTCAAAGCCGCAAAATAGTTCAAGGTCTTTAAAGTAATGCCCAATTTGCCCGCTTGGAAGTTAACCCTTCAAAGCCATCCACACATATCCCCGAATCAGGAGCACAGCTTTTATCACGTTGACCCTTGGAGGAGTGCGGAAACGCCTTTACGGCTTTTGTCCCGTACAAATGTGAAAATTGTTTTGCCGGCTTTTGCCTTTCAGCCCCGTACGGCTGTCAAACGCACTTGTCGGAGGCGGCAGTTGGAAGTCAAGTTGGAAGGACGCCAGTTGTTCGCTTTTTTTCAACGGCTCCTCTCAAAGTTACGATATCGGAGAAAAGTCCAGGCCCAAAGTTACAATTGCAGGCGGCAACTGGGTGTGTGGGGGCGACGTGGAGCAAAGTTGGTCCAACTCTTTGACTGATTAGATGTCCGTCGGGGGACAGCTTAAACTGTAAAGTTACCACGATACCAAACGACAATTGTAAACTTCTAAAAACAATGAAAAATTCATTCAAGTGCACTTTGATTTGCTGCAGTTCGGGGAAAACACTTTATGCTAGTCAGCCATAAAGCAGAATGTAAAAATGTGGTAACTGGAGCTTTTCTCCTTTTACCTGAGTAACTAGAGGGAATGAAAGTAACACTGCACGTCGTCGAAACTATTAGAAAGTATTTTAAGGTGGAAGGACACGTATCGAAGGGGTATTATTTCATGCAAGATTTTATTTTAGGGGACATTATGTAAGTGGATGAAAGAGTGTAAGCAAATTTGTCCTAATTAAATTAGGATCGGTAATAAAGCCATACCTACAACATCCAAATAATTCTTGTTTATGTCTTATTAAGTTCGTGACCGGCCAGTGTTGCCACCTGAAAAGTTTATCTCTTTTATGGTTCCCCCAACCAACAGAGTTGCCATCTCAATATAAAACTCAATTTGAATGGAACAGAGAACAACAAAAACATAGAATTACCAGAGTTCTCGCAATTTATGCCGACACATAAAAGTAACTGTAAAACAGTAGGGCCGAGGAAACAACAACAACAATGGCAGTAAAAGCCAGTCAGTAGTAAAAAGTAGTTTATTTAAGTAGCTGAGCGCGAAAAATGTGTTTTTTTAAGAAGAAAGGTCGTAAAGCATCCCTGTGTAGTGTCATCCCGCGCCCGCACATCTGCACTCTCTTTCATGTGGACCATTTGCATGCATATGTGTGTATGGGTGTGTGCGTCAGTTTCAGTGCATGTGTGTGTGTGTCTGTGAGCTTTTCGCTTCTGTTTGCTTATTTAAGTCGTTTGCAATTTCTGCTTTACTTTACTTTTCTTTGCACAGTCAACGCATAAAAAATAACACAGAAATGCAGTTCCCTGCACGGAAAAAATTATGGTAGAAACTATACAAGTTAGAGCTACTAAATTTGGTAAGAAGTATCTTATAGATCGCACGGAGATCAAGTAAAAATTGTTTCCAAATTTTCGCTTCAATTCCTGTAAAAAGTCCAAAAGTAAAGGTAAAAAAGAGGTGAGGTTTTCTGAAAATTTGATCGCAAATGTATAATAAGCAAGCAAGTTATCAGACAATATAGTTTGAACCTTTTATCTATCTCACACGCACACACACTCTCCTCAGACGCGCCTCGAACCGTGAGTTCAATTTTTTTAAACCTTCTTTATTTTGAGATATTTCTGTGCAGTGCATTATGCGTAAATGTGTAAGTTTATTCGAATTCCCTTTATAACTGACAAACTTCGCTAGCAACTTTTGCAATTACTAAAACGCACACACATGCATGCACACCGACACACGAGTAAATTGTAGTATTTAATTTGGTTAGAGCGAGATGGCGGGGGCGAGCCTTTAACAGCTGACAGCTCAGATCAAGATGGCTGCCGCTCAAAGAGAGAGCCTCTCTCCTCCGTTTTGTATTGTCTATCTGGCAAAGGGATGAGGGGTAAGGGGATAGAGGATAACGGAGGAGGAAGGAAGCACGAGCAGGTTGGCCCCTGGCGGATTGTGCCCACTAAAATGCTATTTTTCACTCTATTCGAGCGGAAGTTGAGCGACAGCAGCACGCCCAAAAAGCGTCAGCATCAGCAGCTCAGCTCAGCTCTCCATAGAATGGAGAAAGCAGGCACTGCGGCATCAAAAGCAGCCACCGGATGTTTAGCATGCACTCAGAAAAATCAACCATAGGTCCTGCCAGGATTTATAGTTTATTGATAAATACTATTGAATATGCACTAGAATATCCCCATTATACTTTAGAATATCCCAAAAACAGCATTA
>JAEIIF010042362.1:0-11528 GCA_018874455.1 Drosophila trapezifrons
AAATTAATTGTTGAAGGATACATGAAAATGAACTCCTAAAAACTTTGAAACACTTTCAAATATTTTTTAAATTTTCATTAAAAAAAAAAATACAATTATTATTAATTATGTTCGGCATACTTTTAATTCTACAATTTCCAATTTGTTTTCTTCCAGTCAAGTTATTTTGATAATGTTTAGTCTCTTTACTTTTTAGGCTACTTTTAATCTTAAATTGTGTCATGTCTCTTTTATTTTTCTGGTTGCTCTACCCAATTAAATGGTCAATAAATAGGTTCATTAGTATTTTTTACATTATTTTTACTAAACAGGTGTCCTGGGACTTACAAAACGATATATTTTTAGACTCTGAATGCACCTCCTTATCAGCCATATATAATTATCGTGTGGGTGGCCCTCTGATAGTTAATTTAAAATGATCCCAAAGCCCAGAGACTGACTCATGGCAAACAGTAAAACAGATTGCAGCCCAAATTGGATTACACATTTTTATTTATAAATATATACGGTCTGATAAATAGAAAAAAATACAAAATGTTCAAGGTGGGCTCTGTTAAAGGGCTGTGTGTGGTGGCTTCGGCAGGGTTTCGCATCAGGGCCCAGATCACTACTTCTTGTACTCCGCCCACGAGTAGCGGAAGGAGCTGATCATGTGGATAAGGCTGCAAATACACAAAGCTGGTAAAAATGGGAGGCAGTGTTCGCTAGCAGAAGACAAGACTGAGGACCAAATGGCATATGGGGACGGAAACGGAACAGAGACAATCACCGGACGATGATGACGTATATACAATAAATCGTTTATTCGTAGGCAGTTCTTGCATAATATAAAATAAATATGTATACAGTTACAAGTAATTTAAAAGTACAAATACAGTTTATTTTCCATAGGTTGTTTTGTTTGCTCTCTCTATATTCTCCTGTCATCCGATTAGTCCCCGTTCACACGTTGCAGACACAAGATCTTTCGAAGCATCCATGGATGCCTCATACAAAACAACAACAAACATAAGGCGTGGAAAGGGGCGGGTGGTGATAGGTGATTGGTGATGATGGTGTTTAATTGTTGGACAGAAACACAAAATGGACGAAAGCTGGCAAATATATAAATACGTAAAGCGGGCGAAGGGATGAGGACGATGACGACGATTCCTTAGTGGCTAATGGGGTATGGATTGCTGTTTGCAGTTTGGATGTTCTTAAGCAGAGCGTTGCCTTTACATGGTATTGTAGGCGGCGGTGTTGAAGCCCGTTTTGGGAGCACTTAGCCTGCTCAGCGGATGCGTCTTTCCGTGTTGCGCCAGCCGACGAATCTGAACCTGCTGCTGCTGCTCTGGCTGTTGCTGTTGCATTTGGCTGCTGTGACTGTGGCGAGCAGGAGCGGGAGGCGGCCGATTCTCGCTGTAGTCGTGCGTTGATCTGTTCGACAGAGATCGGTCGTAGTAGGAGCGCGGGCGTTGCTTGAAGCTAGTGGTGGTGGTGGTAATTGTGTTGCTGTTGAGCATGTGGCTCGCATTGCTGCTGGCGGCTGCGGGCGGCAGTGGGGCGGAGGCGACGGCTACTGTTGGGGGGGCCGCCGCCTGGCTACTGCAGGAAGTTGTGGTTTGATATTTATGCACTAGACCTTTTACATTACGATCACAATTTTCGCTTACGCTGGAATCGGACGAGTTGGAGGCGGAGGAGTTGGTGTTCGAGGCTGTGGACACGTGGTTCGCATGCTGTGCCACCGGCGACGAGGGCAGGGATTGGTGGCTGGTCGTCTTTTTGACCAGACCCACAGAACTGGCTCCGGATCCGCCAGGCAGGCTCACGCCGCTGCCCGGTGCCACGAGGATCGAACTGCTTGCGGATGCAGTTCCAGGTGCAATGCCTCCTACCACGACTACCACCCCAGCTTTGGCTTCAAAGTTCTGCTTGAGTATTTGCACGTTTCCCGAGATGCGCTGATCTTCTGCCACCGCTTGAACCTGACCGCGCAGGACCACCGCCACTTCCTGGTCGCCGGGCGTAGTATTCTTGTTCTCGATGTCGCTGGTGTGCATTAGCTCCTCGCTATTGCAGCGGAGCGGCTGACGCTGCCGAGGGCTGTGCGCGGAGGAGGCGCTTCGGTATAGACTCGGACACCGCTTCTGGTGGCCATCTACCGCCTCGAGCAGCAGCTCCTGGCTGTCCTCCTGGCATCTTTTCTTCAGCGCCGTGCTCTCCTCTAGCTTCTGCTTGGTGCGCTTCACGGTGCCCTCGCCAGCTATAACTCCCGTTGGCGCTGCCACGGCGACTCTTTCGCTGACATTGAAGTTGCTCCCGCGCTTTAGATCCTGGATCTCTCCCTCGAAGATGGCCGTGGTGTTACGGTTACTATCGTAGTAGGAGCACGAGGTGGTCCTCAGTGGCAGGCTGCTCCTGTTGTCGCCGGATCCCCAGCTGGCATGCCTGGAGGGAAGCTCCCGTTGTCGTTGGCCTCGCGGTCGAAGCAGAATGGCGCTGGACTGTTGCTGCGGAGGTGTAGGATCCAGGACGATGCCACCACTAGGTCCAAAAGACTCCGTCCACGAGTGCGTTTTGCGACGTTGCCGCTTCTCGACTTCCTCCTTTGCAAACACGCTGTCCACCTGGGAGGAGAAGACATCGGAAGAGCTGGAGTCGCGCCGCGGTGGGACACTTCCGCCCCCACTGCTACTCCCACCTCCAGCGAGGTGGGATGTCTGCGTGATCAGTTTGGTTAGCGAGGTCCAGACGGGTTGGGATTGTGGCGGCAGCTGGTCCGAGGTGTGCGCCTCGAGATCGTGAACCCGTGTGCGCACAGACAGAGGCGTGTGCTTCTGTATGTGCAGCACCTGGTTCTGTGTGACGCTGTAGTTCTCACCGTTGCTGCCCGGGAAGCGCATGTTCTTTGGCTCCTCGGCCACGCTGCGCTCGGGGGTCAGGTTCTCCATTGACTGGCTCTGCTGCTTGGTGACCACCGCTGTCTGGGTTTTGGGAGAAGTGCTGCTGGATCGCCGGACCAGTCGGCGCTGTGACTTCTGGGCACTCGATCGTCGGTGTACCCGCTGCTCGTCCTCGCCATCGGGCGTCACCCCAGCCTCGCCAGTGGACTTGGACTTGGCCTGGTTAAGGGCCTGAATGAGGGGCGTTGGCTCGCTGCCAGGCAGCAGGCGCGCGTCCTTTGTGCTCTTCAAGTTTGTCTCGCTCTTGCTGCGCTGCAGCTTCTCCTTATTCTTCATGGCGTCCAGCATGCCGCTGTAGGTCTCTAGTTGGTTAAGGAAGTTCTTGTTCGGCTTGATGCAGCTGCGTCGCTTCTTCACGTGCTCCAGGGCCTGCTGGAACTCCCACTGGTACGCCTTCATTGCGTATGCGATCACCACCGAGGCGGACCGACTGACGCCCATCTTGCAATGTACCAACACCTTGGAGCCCTCGGCCTTCGCCCGCGAGATGTAGCGGAACGTGTCGTCCCAGTACTTAAGCAGGTTTGTCTTCTCATCGTCATAAACGCGCACGTTAAAATACTCGAATGTGCCCGGAAAGAAGTTGTCGATCTCCCGCGTGACATTCAGTATGTGGCGAACGCTGGAAAGTACGAAAAGAAAAGAGTATTAGAGACATTTATACGTATTGTTAGTGGAGACTACAGCTCGTACAATTATATAATCGAACTGCTAACTATTCCTGGTTATCTGATCTGTACCTATCATTCGATACCACATCATACATACCCGTTCTTTTGCAGTTCCTCCAGGTTGCTGGCGTTCCACTCCGAGCCCAGGTAGACGTGCTCGAATATTTTGGTTGGCGCATCCATTTGACCGAGAATAACGAGCATTTCGGTATCAATGAACGACTTATACCCGCCCAGGTCCATATCCAGGATCTCCTCGAGGCGGCCGCGAATGTACTTGGAGGTAACCTCGTCCAGGTCCACCGACATCATGATAGCCTTCAGCTTCATCTTAATTACACTCTCGGTTTCCTCCTTTTCGGGTGGTCTGCCATTGTCACGAATATAAATGGATTACTTAGCGTTCAGGCCAGGCCGCATGGATATTTCTTACTTGTTTCGTATGGCATCTGGCGAGGGGGGGCGGCGGCTTTCTAGCGCGTCCATGGCATTCCACTCGTTCAGACAGGATTGATCCGATTCGATGCGACTCTCGTAGCTGGACAGCCAGTCGTGAGAGGGGCCGCTGGCATAGAAGTTGTTCTCACGAGCCTTCTTCGAAACTTTGTGCAGCGTCTGCAGGGCGGACCTAAGGACGACAGGAGAGTTGTTAGAAGAGATACCAGGCGGGAGACCCTGCAAAGTCGCTTACCACATGGCCTGTACTGAAACTGGCTTGAAGATATGCGTCTTCTCATACACGTTGACACTGAAGCCACTGCAAGAAGGACAAGTCGTTTCAATACATTGTTTAGGAAATAATATTATCTTGTTTTGAATTTGAAATAAAAGTGTCTTCCTAAATTAATACAATTTGGTTAGAGGTACAATTTCCATTGCTTCTATTACTATAGATTTAAATAGGACAAAAACACGAAATGCAGCGTTCTGAATCTACAAATGCTTTGAGTTTATGAGCCACCTGGTGCCTAGATGTAAAGGGTAACGAGCTCTTACATAAAGAACTAAGCCTAAGGGAGATAAATGAGTTTTCTCACCCGTCGCCATCCAGGTGGATCGTTGTGTCCGCCAGAATGGGCACCACCAGGCCAATGGTAGTCCGCTCGTTGCAGTCGATGCCCAACAGGCAGGACTCCTCCATGCCCGAGGTATTCTTGTTGTCGCCGGCCGCCGTCGCATTCTCCTTGTCCGCTGACCTATCACATTTGCTGGCTGCTGGTGCCGAGGGCTGATCCTCGGATAGCTGACGCTGCGTGGAGGACGACGTTGGGCCCGAGGATCCGCTGACCTTGGCCGAGTTGTGACGCATGATCCGGTGGCGCCTGCGTTCGCTGGTGGACGACCGACAGCAGCTCCTTGAGGCGATCACCAGGTAGCGCGTGCGGTTAGACCGCTGCGATTCCAGCTTGACAGCCTGATGAAACAGAGGGATTATTTAAGTGTCCTGTGCATGCTGTGCGTGTACTAACCATCTTAAGCGTGTCCTCGCGCTGCAGCAGGAAGAACATGGACTGAAGGTGGAGCTGGATGTCCGAGTTATTGCTCTGCGTGCTGTTGCTGGAACGGGTGGAGTCCGTGCTCAGCCTCCGTTCGCTGTGCTGCTGGGGCGGGATGTCTTTGAGGGCCAGGACCAGGGCGGTGCCCTTGCCGGCGAAGAAGCACTCGCTCCGCTCCGCGTTGCCCTTGCTATTGCCCTCGTCGTCCTCGGCCTCGCCATCCTGGGGTAACCGGAAATGGAAATAGAGAGAAAGAGAGGTCTTTTATTACAGTCTGTCCATGTGGTCGCTCACCCTCCCGCTCCGCCGACCAGCTGACTCACGCACCCAGCGAGGTATATAAAATATATTCTCATAGTACACCATTTCCCTGCAGAGCCACAAGCGAGATTTCACGATGAATGACTTTGCAAAGGGATAACTATTTTTGTTGGCTCGATTATTGTCCGAATATATTTTGGATTATTGCCTGAATTAAATTCCAAGGGCGGCACACACAAACGACCCGGGCTCAAGGTCTCGCGAACTATTTTTGGGGCGGTCGGTCGGGCGGCCTAACGGAACCGCAAGAAGAGCAACAGCCAGACGTGAGACAAGCGACAAAAACGACAAATAAGGCAATGCAAAAGTTTATTGAAAAATATAGACGTCGCGACGTCTGCGACGGATTTGCTTGGGTTACACCAAAAGCAGCACCGATGACGCCGACCGCCCACACGGGAAATAAAATCAAAGCGTAAGCAACAAGCGCTCGAGTAAACATTTGGCGAGAAAACACAAAGGATCATGACCGACAGCGGAACACGCACGGGAGGAGAGCTTTGCCTAATTGGCACTCTCTTTCGGGAGACGGAGACCAAAACAAAGCACACACACGCGAGATAGAGCTGAGAGCGCTCGCTGCCCAAGATACTCACCGAATTCGAGCAGGAGTCAGCCACACTGGGAGAGCGCTGCACCGTCACCAGCGCCATTTGTTGTTGCTGCCGCCGCCGCTCCTCCTCCTCCTCCGCCGCCTCTTCTTGCCCCTGCTCCACCTGGCGAAGATGGTGATGGTGTGGCTGCTGCTGCTGATGATGAGGCGGTTTCCTCCTGGCCAATCCTTGCTGCAGCCCGCGCCTGTGTGGTGTGTTTGTGTGTTTACGGAAGTGTGTGTGGGTTACAAATGCATTTTCTTGTCGCTGCCTGCTGGCCGTTGTTTTTGCACTCGGCTCCTCGCTCTGCTCCTCCACCTCCTCCTTCGATCTCTTCCGCACTCTGGACACTCTCGGCCGTTGGCTGCTGGTGCGGTTCGCTCTTATAAAACCGCAGGGCTCAGCACTCGTCCTCACAATTGACAGACACTCACAACGCTTTTAAATGGTAAATACTACACGAATTTTTCGTAAAAGAAAAGACAGAACCAGTGCAATCGATTGGACGCCATTTCTAGTCGATAACACTGGTTCTCGCAGAGCTGCTATCGATGGCTCGGACGATGTACCGAATGGAGATATTTAATGGGGCAATTAAAACCACTTAAATTTCTATTTATTGTAATACAATTAATTAATATTCAGCTAAAGCTATACCAAAAAAAACTTTGCACATCATCGCTATAATTGTTTGGATCTAATACGGTTTTAAAAAGAAATATTACAAAAAATTATACGTCTGTCGGTGCTATCGATTGTTTGCGTAAATTCAAAAGTCAACGATGTAGGGACCTATCTGCTATTAGTTAATCCATTTTAATTTCACACTAATGTATCTAATTTGTGGAATCTCTTGGCTAGGTTATGAATATTTTATCCATTGAGTTGCGTAAAAAGGTTTAAATATATATTTAGGTTTGTGTTTTTATTTAGATTTCAAAAAGGTTAGAACAATGTGATGTAGACTGGAGCAGCGATCGCCTTTCAATAACCGAATATTAAATGTTCGAGTCAACACGGAATTTAAATACTTAACCGATATATTCTATTTCCTGTAATCGAGTGTACATTGAGTTGGCAGCCCTCACAGCTGTTGGAAAAGCTTTAGGCCTGTATGGGCGAAACAGATGTTTGCGAAAATCAGCAGGCAAAACAACAACATCTTCAGGTTGTGGATCGGAATCGGAAAAGGTCGTCAAAAAGTGAAGAAAATGTCGGCTTTCATCGAGGAAACCAAGAGCCTGCTGCCCCGCATCGCGTTAATCGCCTGCGGCTGCTTCAGTCCGCCCACACCGATGCATATGCGGATGTTCGGTGAGTGTCGGTGAAATGGTGAAATTCCCGGAAGTATAATCGATACCAACATGACATGTGTGTTCTCACCCTCAGAAATAGCCAAAGATCACTTCGAGATGCAGGGCACGCACAAGGTAGTTGGCGGCATCATCTCGCCCACCCACGACTCGTACGGGAAGAAGGGCCTGGCCTCCGCCCTGGATCGCTGTGCAATGGTGAAGCTGGCCACACAGAGCTCCAGCTGGATCCGGCTGTCCGACTGGGAGGTGCACCAGAATCAGTGGATGCGCACACAGGCTGTGCTGCAGTACCATCAGAACTACATCAATAACCACCTCAACTCTGGCGGTTCAGGCGGAGATGGGGAGGAAAATAATCATCTTGCCGGCTGGCTACCTAGAGGGCTGCATGATAGCCGGGATCCAGTGCACCTGAAGCTGCTGTGCGGCGCCGACCTGCTGGAATCCTTTGCCGTCCCAGGCCTCTGGGCAGATGCAGATGTGAGTCGCTGCCTGGGAAACTTCTTGAATTTTCTTTATATAACCTTATTTGCAATTTTTGCAGATTGAGAACATTGTGGCGAACCATGGCCTGGTGGTCATCACGCGTGCCGGCTCCAATCCTGGAAAATTCATCTTTGACTCCGACATATTGACCAAATACCAAGTAAGCCGTGAAAACGGAGAGCAGGCCAATTTTCTACTGATTCGCTTGCATATTTCAGAACAACATAACGCTGATCACCAACTGGGTGCCCAATGAGGTGAGCTCTACGCTAATCCGGCGACTTCTCGGACGCGGTCAGTCGGTCAAGTATCTACTGGACGATCTGGTGTTGGAGTACATCAAGCGCCAGCGCCTGTTCAACGTTAAATCGTAGGTGGACTCCAAGTCATCATCCCCTCTAACCCGCATGCACAGTTCAATTTCCAATCCCCCAAACTTCACCCTGATACGTACACTGAATGAGGCGCTAGATTGACACATTTCACACAGCCAAGATCACACTTAACGTGGACCACACCCACCAGCAGCTCTCTGTATGTCTCCTTTTGTGTCTCAAACTGCAGGCAGGATGCACCGGCACCGCCCGAATGCGACTCCTGACGCGTTTTGCACCCGAATGAGATGTCCCCACCGCCCCAGCGTCACCCAAGTCATCGGCACCGCTATTCGCACCACCCGCCCCACCAGCACCATCCGCTGTTTCAGCCGTGGCGCCTCTTCATGGAGCGTGAGTGAGCCAGAGCCAGAGCCAGAGCAGATCAGAGTTCAAGTTCCTATTTAGCGAAGATTCCCTTAATGCATGCCTACTTACTTTTATATCCCCGATCTTGACCCTTGTAAATATACCCCTGAGTAGCTTGGTAGTTGCTTTTCTGGTGGTCAGTGTGCGTATCCATCCACTTACACCGAAACTGTTGCAATTTGTTATCCCATTAAACAATAACCGTAACTTTGTTGCTGTTGTACTGACCATGCCCGCCTAACCTCTGGACTGTAGTAAGTATATAACGGATGCAGTGCGTCCCACCCATTTGCTCTTTAACCACGCCTACACGGACAACAACAAGAACGCGAGCAGCTATCCCGTAGGCGTCCAGCTGGAGCTGGAGCAGGACGACATGGACGAGTCGGACACGCCGAGTCCGCATCTCCAGCACTCGGCCACCTCGCGGGTCTTCTGCTGCGGCGAGTCTACACCGCGGGGCTCCAAGCTGCTGCGCCTCGGACCCGGACAGGCGGTGCAAGTCATCACCATGCAGGCAGACGCCAAAGAGGAGGTAATTAGTAAGAGAGGTGTCATCCTATGCTCTATACCTAATGGGTTTACCTTTTCAGAGTCAGGCAAAGAAGCAAAAGATTGCCCAAGTGCAGCTTTAGGTAGATGGAAGATGGAATCTCTTACGGATGGATACAGGAGCGCTGGAAGCTATTTGTTGATACTATGTGTGTAAATGTAGAATAAAACATGTTCGTTACTCGAGTTAACAACCCGCTTTGGAATTGTGGGTCACTCCACGGCGCGAAGGGGGAAGGCATTGAACTTCAGGCGACGAGCGTTGACATTGCAGGCGTTGCAGGGCTTCCCTTCTCTGGCTGTGGTGTCGGATGTCAGAACTTGTTGAGAGCCGCATGGTTATGGCCGCAGTCGAGCGAGAGTGGCCACCATTAGTTTGGGCTTAGAAGAACTGTAGTTGCAGTTGCATACTTCCCTTGGCGGAGTCCACATCGCGAATGTTCTTCTTCCGTCGCCAGAATGCGAAGCCCGCGCCCCGTCCCTCGCGTGCCCCGTCCTTCGCTCTGCCCAAGCGACGTCCTCCCGTCCAGCTCACGCCCTCGCATCAGCACGACCAGCTACCCTTCTTGCGGCGGTCCCGGTTCAGCGCCCTGCCTCATTTTCGGGCCTACGAGGATGAGCCGGAAAACCTTTCGCTCTTCATCGCCATCCTCTACGTGGTGGATCTCTTTGGCATCTTTCCGTTCGTCACGCTGCCCGCCCTGCTGGTGAAGCTGGGCTATTTCGGCATCCTGCTGGTCCTGTCTATTATCTTCCTGCAGATCTACACCTCCTTCCTGCTGTCGCAGTGTTGGACAATGGCCGAGCTGCTTGATCCCTCCATTCAGCAGAAGCGGAACTATCCGTACGCCGCGCTGGCGGAGCTGGCCTACGGTCCATATGTGAGCCTGCTCGTCTCCGTACTCCTGGATCTCAGCATCTTCGCCATGGCAGTGCCTAGTGTGGTGATGGCCGCCGAGAATCTGGAGGCCGTTGTGCTGCGCATGAGCGCCGGTCACTACAACTTCTCCTACTGTTACTGGGCCATCATCGTGGGTCTGGTGATCTGTCCCCTGATGTGGTTGGGCAGTCCGAAGCACATGCGGTGAGATGGGGGTTCCAGATCGGTGTTTCTCACCGGAGCTTACTACTCTTGTTGGGGAAAATGCTTTTCTATATTAAGTTATTATTTAAAGTTTAAGAAATCATCCCTTAAATACAGGGGCCTGGCAATTATCGCCGTCTGCGTGATGATTGTAATTGTGGCTCTGCTTTGGTTCTGCCTTTTTGCCGCTCCTGCCATTGGAACTCCCTTCGAGGGCATCTCTTTGGGTGCGTATATAATAGTCTTTCACGACCTTAAGGCATAATTTGAGAATGTTCTTCACAGAGTTACCTGGCTTCCTTACCGTGCTCAACAGCTACAGCATCCTGGCGTTCCAATTCGACATCCATCCCGTCCTTCTAACCCTTCAAATCGACATGAAGAAGAAGTCCCAGGTGTCCTGGGCGGCTCTTAGTGGAATCGCCAGTGGGTTTTTATAATTATTTCTTAATGCATATATAATAATTTGTATCTCCTGATAGTTACCTGCAGCGTGGCCATCTTTGGCTCCATCATCGCCGCCTACAAGTTTGGATCCATGATAGCGAATAATCTGCTGCAATCCCTGCCCACCAGTGTTCCGTTCTACGTGATGCTGATCCTGATGGCCCTCCAGCTCTGCTTCTCCGTCACGGTAGCCAGCTCGGCCATGTTCCTTCAGATCGAGAACTACTTCAAGCTGCCGGAATGTAAGTCTTACAAGCAAATATACACGAAATATAGTAAAAGAAGTCGAAGTATTGCCTAAGAAGCGTGGGAACTGACTTCCATTTTATTGCTTATTTATAGATTTTAGTTAATGATCACTTGATCTAAGAATATTAATAAGTTCCGTCATATTCACTTCGTCGTAATTAATCTAACTCACATTAAATGGTTCTATGGATAAAAAATATCTTTGTCTCACATCTCCATTTCTTTCCCTGCAGCCCTCTCCTTCAAGCGGATGCTGATCCGCTCCTCGGTGCTGGCCCTGGAGGTGCTCGTGGCGGAGTTCGTGCCCAGTTTCGATGCTCTAATGGATGTGGTGGGTGGCACCATAACCGGACCTCTGGTCTTTATTCTGCCGCCGCTGCTGTACCGTCGCATCCGGCGGATGGAGCGAGTGCACCAGCGGATTGCAGCGGAGGCTAGCTACGGCAGTCTTCCACTAGACCTCAACTACGATCCCGTGGAGCTGGAAATGGAGCCGCTGCTGGTGACCGCTCCGCCAATCTCGCCGCGTGGCTGCTGGATTCGGTTGGTGCGGCTGCTGCACCGCCTGGAATGCGACGTGTCCTGCACGATGGCGGTGCTCGTCTTTGGGCTGCTGGCCACC
>JAEIIF010042384.1:0-12464 GCA_018874455.1 Drosophila trapezifrons
CTTCAATTGGAGCCATAAAGATGCAACGCAATATATTTTGGATAGTCGAAAATGGGGTTTTATACCATAAATATGATATTGGTGTGTATTGTAATGAGATTACAACAATTCACCAACAAAGCTATAATTATCTTTTTAGAAGTTATGCCTTTGAAAAACTATTTTCCATTGTGTGACAGCTCAAAAAACAAATTACATTTACAAATAAGGTCACAAATATGGTAAATAAGTTGGGGTCACCAAACTAAAAGATATATTGTTATAGGGTCACCTCAATCGTTCCACAAAGCTATTAATAAATACTGTTTAAAGAAATGCCTATTTCCTCTTGTATAACAGCTCTTAAAACAAATTACCTTAAATAGTAAAAGAGTTGGGGTCACCACACCCCTCTGATTAAATCAACTTAAGTGACTGAGCTCGAGTTCCGCCGCGATAGTAAATCAAAACTTGAAATTAAATCGCTGATTGACAGTAATTGCGATTATGAAAAAGTGGAAATAATCGCGAGCGAAAAAACCAGTCTTCAGGCCGTAATAGTTATGAAGATGCATTCGAATAGATTTTGACAGGTTTGGTTAGCTAATTTCCATGTGGGGATCATCAGGAAACTGTATAATGATGACGCGGGGTCACCGTGTATCTCCACTTCATTTAGTAATTAGTCAGGATACCTCTCAAAAAACCCGAACTGCAATTAGTTGCGTTTATGGGAAAGTTGATTTTGAACGGGAAATCGAAGGAACAACTTGGACGCTTCATTTGATTTGTTGGCCTTTTTTTCGAGGTATTTCTTTCGGGAAACTTTCAATTAACGAATTGTACTTTCTATTCGCTGCTTTTTGGAGTCCAATGCAAATGCAAATGGCCTTTATTGCTCAACTTTCGGGCCAAAAAGCAAAGAAAAGAGCAAACAAAGCGAGGCAAAAACTGCAGGCAGCAATCGCCTTCGTTGACTTCGAGTTCGAGTTGGAGGCCAATTTTGGTCAGCGATGCGTGACTTGGACCATGTCGTGTTGTTGTTCCTTCCAATAGAGAGCCACAGATCCAGGGGATTTTCAGAGAGGGGGTGCCGCCGCTGTTGTCAGGAGATGCCAAAATGCCAAAAGAGCCACAGAGTCTATAAACAAATTTGGTCAAGCCGAAATGGTAGCCTTTTTCGAAGTGATTTATGCTAATTACGAGCAGCTTCAGCCCAAAAGCGACAGCGGCACAGGAAAGGGCGTTTAGCAAACAATTTTCCGAGCTTCCAGCCAAGCGCAAAACTACGAAAAAACTATAGAGTCTGAAAACAGATTGTGTGCTGCTGCTGCCACATGTGGGAAACTCGACAGCGCGTCGACTCCAAGTATAGAAAAGTAATTTATTTAGCGACACGCCTACTTCGATATGAAGGTTTTTCTTGGCCCGGGACTCAGACTTGGACTCGAACTGGTCACAATATATAATTAAAATCAAAAAGGCCAGATGTTCCAGAGAGCGAAAGGAATGCCATGGAGAGATCAGCGGCGCAGAAAGATCGATAGAACCCAGCAAGAAGGTTTATTCTGGGAGAGCAAACACAGAAGAGCTTTTCGCAGGGATTTCGAAGGGCCAGAAGATTGCCAGTTATTAGCGCAGTGCGGTGGAGAATCTCGCAGAAAATGGCCCAGACTGGCATTAAGCCAATATGTTGCAGCCACGAAAATTGCACCCGGATCAAGGCAGAGCCAGTGAAGAGTGAAAAGTGCCAGGAAAATAAGCAAGAAGCTGCTCTCAGGACTATGGCTATGAACGTGGAATGTTTATAGAGTAAGTGAAGGTGCAGGCACTGTGAGAAATAAACTCAGAACAGAAGCACAAAGATTGACAATGAGTTTTCAAAGGTTTTTTGTTTTTCGAAAATCCTATAATTTTTCCCATTTGTCCCCTTTTATGGGGAAAATTGCTTTATAATCAGCAAAGGTTTCCAACATCCTCAATCATATCACAGATTGATCAGACCGAGATTAAGAAAATTTCCCAAGCTATTTAAACTTTTTCCTTAGAGTGTACAATCCCTTTCGTCCAAAGTCTTAAAGCCATGCGTGGCCATAAACCCGAGTTACGTGGTAATGGGGGAATCCATTGAACCAACTCTGGGGCCAAATTACTGTACTTGCGATTGATGGCCAACGAAATGGAATGGCAGATGGGAAGCTCTCAGGGGGGGTGAGAGATGACGGACGATGCTGGGGCCCCATAAAGATATCAATAAACGGAAAGAAAGTGTTGTAGGGCAGGTGCATACAACAAAAATCGGAAAAAATCAACCTTAAATTGAAATTCCTCGCCTTGACTGCGAGATCTACGATAATCTTGCGGCTCCACCGCCCCCTAGAAAAAGTACAAAAAGACGACGCATGTGCGAGGATCGGAGCAATCGATCGCTGGTAATTACCTCTCCGCTATCGATCGATGTCGGGACTAAAAACAACTTTTCTAGATGATTTTTCGAGACCAGAGACAGGCCAAGAGGGGAGGGGTTAGGGTGGGGTGTAGTTCTCGCTTCATAGTCTCAAGTGTTTGATGGTACTTAAAAAACTACATTAAAAAATAATAACAGCAACCGATGCCGAAGTTTATTGAAGCCAGATAAGTGATCTTGTAATCATCGACGAGGCGGAGGCAGAGGGCCCGGAACCTCGGACCTCGAGAAAACAATAAGAAATATAAAATCGATCGAAAGGAGACGAAGAAACGAAAAAGTATTAAAAGTTGTTGTCCGACTCCCTCCATCTCGCGCGCGATTCTCCACTCTCCGCGTGGAGTGTGTCTCCATCTTTGAGGAGAGAGAGATACTTTTGTATCTCGTATTTAGTGTGTGGGGTGCGTGTGCATCGAGAGCTGACTGTAGCAGATGCGAAGGTGAGTTCCTGGGCATAAGGCAGGCATCGGGCATCAGGTACAAGGTATAAGGTATAAGGTGTGTATTTGCCATAATTTGCCATAGCGGACACATGCGATCGATAAGCAGGAGAGGAGCAGCGGCGAAGAGGCCGAATGAATGAAAGCGAAGTCGATTTGGGGCAGCAGGATCGAACTCCGGACATCGGACTCTCCAACTGCAGCGTTAACTTCAGTCTCTGACAACGGCACGTCATCATCAGGCAGCAGCATCATCGTCAAGCTTGATGGGCACTCACTGGGACACGGCCGGGAAAAGTTACACCAGGAAAAATATTTCAACGCAAATGTAACTTTTAGAAATTGGAAAGGTTAAAAAAAAAAAACAGGAACAAAATAAAATAATAAGACGCAGTGGCACTTCCGATTCCATAAAGATATCTTAGAGACTTAAATTTAAGTCCCAGCTCGGGCGCTTAAAAGAAGTAATTTAGCATTTTCATGTACGATTTTTTTCTGAGTATGCTGATAGAGCTAGGGATACCAAATTTGGTGACAGCCTTCCTATGGTTTGGGTAAAGTTTATTTCAAAACTTTAAAACTTGGACGTAAGTCCCTGCTCGGGCGCTATTAGTATTTTCACATACGAATTTGTCTAAATATTTGGATAGTCTTAAAATAAGTTTAATCAACACTAGTATGCTTCCCATTTCTCCCTGTGCATTAAGTAACATTACATATTTTTTGGGGGCTGAATAAATATTTTCGCTCCATCAGATTGCAATCACAATACAGGGATGGAGGATACACACACACACCAGCTCAGGTCTTGGAATGTAGGAACCCAGAGCCTCAGACGAAGACACTGATGAGGGGGTTGGCTGGCTTGATGATGGAGACGTAGACGGCGCTCTCATGTGCGCTAAAATTGAACAAAATCATCAGCCGAGTGATCGACATGTGAGTCAAAGTTAATAACAAAGCCAGTAAAAGTCAAAGGGAGCTGTGCGAAGGGAGCCGGAGCGGGAGCAGGAGCTGAAGATGAACGAGGAACGAGGAACTGCTCTGGAGCCTGTCTGGAAACTGAAAATACGAAGAGCGAAATGATTTTTAATAAGCGATAAAGCAAAACTGCTTATTGGCTTCTTCTCCAGCTGGAAAGATGGAAAGAGGAGACCCAGCAAGAGGCAGCAGCAGCAGAAAGAAGGGTCCAGGCAGCACCATATTTATGGGGATCCCGGAGAGCGGTCCGAAGGGGAGTTCCAAAATTATATTGAAAGCAAATCGAAAAGCCAACAGAACGGCGGCGGCGGCGGCAGCAGCCCAGGGACGGCGGCAACTGTTCGATCATACTCATCATTTTTGAAATTGCTTTCAACACCAGTTGGCAAGGTGTGGTGTGTGCGCAGAGAGCCCCCTCTTAACCCCTCTCTGCCCCACGTATCTTTTCGCATTTCCTTCTCCTTAAAGTTGGTGCGTAAAATCATCAACTGAGACGCGCGACGACGACGGAGCCAGGATCTTTATATGTGGGGTGTTGCCCTCTCGAAAAGTACGCGCAGTTCGTTAGGCGGCAATATAAGTGGGAGATGCCCGCCGGGAGTGGGAGCTGCAGCTGGAGCAGGGATGGGGCTTTCCCAGACGCTCCGCGACTTCTGTGATAAGCATTTTGCGTTAATTTGCGCGAATGTGGCTTAATGTGCGCTACCTCCTAAATAAGAATACAAAAAAGGCACAGGGATAGCCCAGATCCACCCCTTGGCAGACGATGCCTTATCGTTAATTGGGGAAAGCGTTGCCGGAGCTCGTATTTCGTATTTTTAAGCAAATAACAATTAACCAGAACAAAAGACTCAAGCAACAAACTTGACCGCCACAACTCGGCTCTTTTTTATCTCTGCAAAGATATCTCCACCGCCAAAAATTGATTGACAGTTAAGCCAAATCATTTGTGCTGTCGTCCGTCCAGAGGCCGAGGGGGAACACAAAGGAACCCGCCTCGAAATCTGCACATAAATACACACACAATTGACAATGATAATCAAATGTTATGCTAAAAATCTCTCGGATGCTATGGACAAGTCTACAAAAAGAAACTGCAGAGAATGGAGAGAGGGGGAGCCGAGCCGAGCAGAGCAGATCAAGCCCGGAGACAATGCGTACAAATCGTTGACAAAAATTTATAGTAGCGAAAAGGCAAGCGAAGAGAGCGATATATGGAGAGACGGAGGAAGCGGAGAAGTCTGGGTATAGCGGAAGAAGGAGGAAGCACAGGAACAGAGGGTCTCCACTGCACTGTGGAAAATATATTGAAGTTTTAGGGCTGAATTGTCGATTATATTTACAAGAACTAGTTAAATTGTTAGTTATTATGGAATTCCAAGTGCCTATGCCTCAACTTTCACTCAGAAATACCTTTATTTAAAAAAAGAAGGATCATCAGGAACGTTTCTTATACAAAAACTATTTAAATTGTAGTTATTAAAGTCCATAAAGTTACTGATGATGAATTCCATGCAACATCCGAAACACTCTCCAAAGAAAGGTCTTAAAAACCTATTATAAACTATATATTAACCATTTTTATTGAAATATTGGTTCTGTGTACTCCATCCGAATCCCAATTCCAAACCCAATCGCCAGTCGCTGTCCCTGTTTTCCGACTGTGTTGTCCCCATAGTCAGTTTTCAGGTCTACATACAGATCCAGGTCTTGTTCTGTTGGTTGTCTTTGTTTGGAGTCGCCCCCTTTGGCCAGTCCTCTCTTCGAGTCAAGAACGCGGCGCATCCTTGCAGCTATTTTGCATACCAGACTGCGGCCCTTGCCCCCCAGTCCACCTCCAGAGCCGCGAAATCAGTCAGCCATGCGGCTTCCGAAGACCGGTGGACCAACGGACCAGCGGACCAGGGCCCAAGTCGAAGACGACGACGATGCTATCCCTACGATAAGAAATTAAATTAACGAGATATGTCAACGATGAATTCATTGCCATGGCTTAAGCGCAAATGCCGCCATTCCGGACCGGGTTGCCTGCCTGCCTTTGTCTCCGTCCTCGGCTTGTCCTTCGCTTTGCATTTTATTTCAGCGTTCCAGCGCTCCAGCGATCCAGCGGCCTAGCGATTAGCCTCGCTTTTTGGCATTCGCATTGAGCTTAGACCCACATGTGGACATTCAGTCAGTCGTCAGAGGCAGGGCAGAGGGATACGGGACACAGGTACAGGTAGCAGAGGGTCTCCTGCTGCATCCCTTTTACTGCTTCTGCTTTCTGCTCCTTTCAATGTCAACGTCGCCGTCGCCTGGCAGCCTTGCTTGCGCTGTTGCTGCTGCCATTCTTCAATATAATGACATCACAAAAGCTTGAGGAATCAGCCGTGGAGAAGGAGCAAGGATGGGGCCACGATTTTAATCACATTTCTTTTGAATTAGATGCGAACTTTTAGCCCCTTTTCATGAGTCAATCACTTGGGCCAATGCCTGCTCCTCCTCTGTTGACTTTTCTGCGGTTTTGCATACATAGTAGTGGTACCCCCAAAGAGTTTCCGAGAACGGGCAGCCAGCCACCACAGGCAGCAGCCTCCTCCCAAAAAATACAAAAAAAAATGTACATTTTATTCTCGATTCAATTTAACAATTTCCCTCCATCTCCTTCGTGGCCTTTCGCTTTTCTCGGGAGCGCAGAATCCAGCGGAGGACTGTCAGCAGGTGAATTTATGTGCACGGACCCAGCTGGACACTAAATCATCGGCTCTGGACTCTCTGGATCTTGCTCCTGTCGCCCGGTTCTCTCGCTGATTGTCTCTGGCTTATTCCTGTAGCTGCGGGTCCCCTCGGTACTCCCTCTCCTTGATCAACTCTTAACCCGACCCCGTTTCGCAGCCACATGTCCGCGAGGAGCAAAACAACTTGCGAAACTGCAAGCCGGGGTTAACATCATTATTTCACCTTCTAATCAAAATCTGCAACATAGTTGCCAAGCGAAAAAAACGTACAGACACGGGAAGAAAAAATAGTAACCAGTTTTGGCATTAATATTTGAGATCACAAATATGTATGTAATATTAAAAACCTAAAAGATATTGCTCTAATCATTAATTAGATTTTTAAATAGATGAATATACCCTATAATATGCGCCTAGTTTATGTTTACAAATTCAACGATCTGTGATCTGTGATCCAATTTAATGTGGCTCACATGTGTATAGTTTTAGTGTTGAATCTCTAACTTATTTGCTATTTTTCAGTGCACCAATTCGTGAAGAGAGCCTTGTTGCTGGGCGGGTTTCCACTATGTTATTTTTCCTATTTTTTTTTTGTGCGGCGCCTTTTTGCCTTGGCTTAAATGTCAGGAATCGCCGGGCTGGGCCTCTCACGCTCTGGGTTTTTTATTTTTTCGGGTGATAAGCTGTGATCACCTCGTGCCTGCTTATTGCCATTTAATGGTGGGGCGAAAAATGGGAAAAATAGCTGACCCAATGGGCAATTTGTGTCATATTGTGTATTATAAGATGAAGACATTACCCCGAACCTCGCTCTTACGAGCCCTGTATATATATATATATAGTTAAACTTCCTCCCTTTTCCCCTTCACTTCATTAGCGAGCAATTTAATTTGCACACACACTCACTCTGGGCTCTCGAACTTTGCAGGAAGTGCCTGGTTGCCTAGGTACTCCTCCGCCCCTACTCTTTCTCTATATATATATATGTATATATATCTTGAAGATTTATCAGCGAGGATGCCACCACAGCTGGAGTTTGTGGCTATTTAGGCATGAGCATGGTCAACAATTGTACAGGTTTCCCTCTGCCCTCCCAGCCTCAGCCTCAGCCTTAGCCTGTTTGTCTGTTTGCTTTTGGTTATATTTACTAATTGAATCGACACCAAAAATGTAAATGCAACAACAAACAACGCGCAGAAAACTGACAATGCCGCAGGATGGGGCAGGGAACACCAGGAAGGGGCGACAGAGACCAGTTCCAGCTCCAACTGCTGCCTCCAACTCGTAGCCAAAAGGCAGATGCAGCAGTTGCAGTTGCAGTTGCCTTTGCCGCTTTTGCATCTCGCCTTCGCGCAGCCAAAAGTAAACAATGAGAAAATTTATGTTAGTCAAGTGCGTTTTTCAGCGGAAAATGAGAAAAAATACTCGCCAGGGCCTTCGCCCGTCGGTCGTATATATAAAACTATCGCGCGTAACGAGGTTTCACTCTACAGTGAAATAAAATTAAATTGGAAATTGACTTATATTTACTACTAGTTACCAAACACATTTTAATGGTTTTCTTTTTAGTGGAAACTATAACTATAACTTGAATAAAGCCGCTAATGAAGCATAAATGTTGAAAATATGTAAATCTCTGGAAAATGCTGCTTATTTAGTACCTTTACCCTTGCTACGAGCAGGCTTTGGGGCCAACGAGGAGGTTAAGAGGTGTAACTAACATGCTAAGTGAGCTTATATTCGGTTTAGTGACCATTTAATTCATTTCCTTCTTAGTTTTCTGTTTATTATTCGCACAGATGTTAGTTTTATGAATATAAGTTGTTTCGGATGCTGCAAGCCATCTTCATCAGTTACTTATCTTATCATACCTTATTTTATTTTAATCTAATTAATATTAATATAATTATAATTAATAGAAGCCTTATAAGAATGCTTGACATGTAATTAACACCTATTTCTGCTAGTGTACCTCAGACAGATGTCGCGATTGCAGAGGAGAAATGTACGGAGCAGGGCAGCGACCGCCTCTCGACTGGAAGATAATGCCGGGCGCTGGCGGATCGGTTCCGATTGGATCTCTCGCAGCTTCTAACTGTACTTCAAGTCCAACTCTTGGCCTTGCCGCCGCCACCGTCGCCGCTGGCCAAGATCTCGCTGGATCCAAAGACACGCAAAACAGGCATCAATCATGCGGCAACTCAACCGCTGACGTGAGAAGAGGATGGAGATGAAGCCAGAGACAGAGCTGGAGATGGAGATGGAGAGGGAGAGGAGGAGGTGGAACATTGGCAATTTGAATGAGGCGACACCTCTGGGACAACGTGGAGGAAACTGGTCCCTTGTCATAGGCAAATCATATCTGCGCCCCGCTTATGGAATAACAGTTTCCCCCATTGGCCAGATAAGGTTCGCCTTGCCTAATGAGGCGGCGGCTAATTTTGAGACACTCTTCTGCCAAAGCAGAAGAATTCTACGGTGGGAAGCAGCTTTGATTCGGATTCTCCTGCTGCTGCTGCCCACAGAGATCTCCGTTGGAAACAGGAAGACAGACGAGTCACGCGAAATGCAAATGCAGGTTGACAGTGGCAGCTGAAGAGGAATTCCGAACTTGGCAAGGCGTGTAAAATAGCCAACAATCCGGCAGAGCCTCACTCCCAGCTCCAAGCTCCACCCTCTCTCTCACTCTGCTCTGTAGAAGAGCCCAAAAAGGGTAAAATGCCAGGGTACAGAAGAAAATCTGCTAGAATTTGCCATTTTTGGACTCGGGTTAAACATTTAGCCGTAGCCGCAGCCGCAGCCAAGTTCTTTGTCTTTTCCTTAGTACCGTGTTTACCTCCAGAGGAAGCTTCCTTCTCTCTGGGTTTTGGTAATTACAAACATGGCCGAAACCCAATGAAGAGACAACAAACAAACTTAAAAAAAAAGGGGAATGAAAATGAGACATGAGACATGGACAATGCTCTGCAAATTGCTGGACGAATTCGAGTCTTAAATGACTTATTGGGGTCGAGTTTGTTTCTCTGTTTGTCTTGGCTACTTCTTATAATAACTTCGAGCGCCTCACCCACCAACAGAGATGGAGAGCTCAAGATGGAGGTGTCTCGAGCAGAAGCGGAGAATACAGAGAGAAAAAATAGATCAAAGAGGGGACATGAAGGCTTATGAACTGGATTTATGAAGCTTATTAAGGGCTAACTTGCTTTTTCAGTCTTGATCGAATTATTCTTCAGTGATTAAGAGCCAGAAAAAGGCATCTCCGACCCTACAAAGCATATATATATAGCAACTCTAGAGTAAGCAAATTTCTGTAGCCAGCCTCTACCGGCACACCAGTGTTATTAATATAATACTAAAGGGTATGTATACACTCACTTCCCTTTCTCGCAGTGCTTTAATGTTTGAATGACTGACCGATTGACTGACTGACAGCATTTCGGACCTCAGAGAGGGCCACTCAGTCACGTCATCATCATCAGGGCAAGGCATGGCATCATCGTGGATGTGGCCAGCCAGTGACCAGCCAATCCGAGGATCCAGCGGAAGCGGACGCTGACGGGGCGGTGCAAGAAGAAGCCACGATGGCGTCTCGGCCAGAGCCACCACCACAGGCGGTTGAATCAGCAATAGCCCAAGGAAAGTAGCCCCGTATTGTCTTTCCTTTCTGCACCGAGAATGTAAAACAGCAGCAACTGCGGCAAAAAAAGAGCAGAAAAATAGCAGCAAAAAGTGACGAGAGACGAAAGACGAGAAGAGACGAGAGAGAGCCAGAAAATGGCTTCCAATTTCAGCAAAGAAGTTGGTTTTTTTTTTGGGTCGGCTTCCTAAGATCATCATCATCATCATTGGCCCTCAGCTCTCACCTCATAAACACTGGCGCGGAGGGCGTGGCCTTGTCTTTGAGAACGGGAATGAATCTACAGGGAAGAAACAAAGAGAGAAAGGGAGAATCTACAGGGAAGAAATAGGGAAAGAAAGGAAATAAGCATTCTCAGCTACGAATTTCTACTGATAATAAACGAAAGTGCAACTCTGTTCACAATTTTCTATTGAATTATTATTATTCCCCTTCATTCTCCTCCCAAACTCCCCATCGAAGTGAAACCAAAGGTGGTCTCCCATCACCCATAGCTAATTTATGTGAAAGTGGAAAATATTTGAAGACTGAGGAGGAGTTGACAAATGCCGTATGTTTTACGGAATTAATTAAGGTCTGGAAATTAACTGCCCAGAGAGATTCAAGCTGCTGGAAGCTCAAGCTACTGCCACGGCAGCCAGCGCCACTTTTTCGGTTGGTTTTTATGCCTTCGATTCGAGATGGAAACGTGAGGGAGTTATTAAGACCCAGGTCGTGAGTGGGATAAGCTCTGTGGGACTAATGAGAGTGTATAAACCGAGTTTAAATTGGGTTTATGACTCATCAGGATCACATTAAATGCTCTGGAAATATTATATAAAATGCACAAAGGAAAATGGGGACTCAAACCAGTTATTACACTGAAAAAATACATTTATAGGAAGAATATACCTTAGGTCATCAAAGAAGTGATGAAATTATAGTAATTACTTGAAATTAGTAAAAGGTAACTAGGATTTAGAGAATATCTCTAGAAACTATCGACAAAAACCCTAAGATTCGATCGTAAATCTCTCTACGGCTCCTCCCTTAATTTCCCTTGATGAATTCGGATGTGTAAAAACCTTGGAACAGCGTCAGCCGGTGACTGTGCGACAGCACTTCATCAACTGACACGCCCACACAGAAAGCGGTGAGCTGCCAACCCACGACCTACGACGGTCTTTACTATTTACCCAGATCGAATCGCTAAACCCATGGCTTCCCCTTCCGAACTCCTCAAGTGAGCAATTACCGACAACTCATTTCACTAAACGACAAATGGTTTACCCAACCGGAGGAGGAGTTGGAGGTGGATGTTGCGGTGGAGGAGCATCCGAGGGAACTGTCAAAATCGCTGACAGCAGAAGTTGGCCAGAAAGCATTTCTCTCTTGTAAGCCAAGACCGTAAACAGGCCATTAAAGCTAGATTTCTGTGATTTAGTAAGCTCCAAAATATAAAAAAAAAAACCCGAAAAAAAGAGAATGAAATAAAAGCCCCGGGAAAACAACAACGAACCAAAGACAAAGAGACATAAACGTCCTCCCACTTGTTGCTGTTAAAGTGTCAGTTACAGTCTTCGGTCCCGTCCCCGCTAGCCCCCCATCCATTACCCCCGTTGACTTTGGTAAATGGTAGCAGTAAGCAGTTACCAGGTAAGCAACTGCAGCCAGTTGCTGGCTGGGAATAAATATTTGGCATTTCGAATGGGGGCTGTGAAAAATAAAGTCGTTGTCAGAGGATCATATGTGTGTGTGGCTTGGGGGGAGCTCCTCCAGATGTTACAGCTTCGGCAGCTCAAATTACAGCTTACAGTTTCCTCCCCCTGAGGAGGAATGGTCACGGTGACTGGTAGACTGCAACTGTGACTGCACCTAGGAAGTGGCAGATCAACTAGGGCTGCAATTGTTGGGTTTTTATAGATATTGCACTTGGAGAAAAAAAAAGACAATCTAAACTAAGAAGAATGTGTTAGTAATAATTAATAGTTATAAGTCTTTATGTTTTATGTTTTATAATAAGTATATGTATATCAAATTCTATGTGACTAGTGCTACAATGATAAGTGTAAACTTGCTGCGCTAGGATAATAAACAAATAAATTAAATTAAAATAAAATACTAACGTGTAGGAAAACTAAAAAAAAAAAAAAAAAAAAATGTATAAAAACTGTGTAGTATTTAAAGTTAGATGATTTGGGTACTAGAAGTGTTAGAAAAGGTTTTAAATATAAAGGTTTTCTGAGAGAAGGCGGGATTTATTG
>JAEIIF010042410.1:0-11134 GCA_018874455.1 Drosophila trapezifrons
AGAGAGCAATTAAAGCGTATTGACCATGAGGAATTTATAATTGAAACACAAAGGCAAGGGCCAAAAAAAAAAAGAGGCACAGCCCCAAATCTGGTCGGAAGGTCGGCAGCAATTAAGGGAAATCGAGGGGCGAGGGGTGAGGAGAATTCGATCTGCCTCCGGATTTTCCCACACCATTTCACGACCAGTGTCATCTTCTTCATCAGGGTCACGTGTTTGCTTTATTTAGTCGGACTTCAAATATGTTTCGGTTATGGTCATTTCACCCACCCTCGGCCCAACCCCTGACCTGTGACCCCTGACCCCTCGCCAGAGCCTTTAATGCCCTTGGAACAGATGTTTTCAATTCGAATCCGATGCCTTCCCTCCTTTTGTTCGTGTGCCGCATCAGCAGATGTGGGAGGGTTGCAATCGGATGATATTTCCATCGGAAAATGTTGGGAAACTAAGAGCAAATAACTTTATCCGAAAGGTTAACCTTTATATTTATAGAAACTGTTGGCAGAGTTTCATTTTACTTTCAAAGGTTATCAGTATTATTTCGAGCAGACACCGAAATTTAATTATCGTTTATTTTTCTTTCCTGTTTCCATATTGGTAAAAGTTAGATTTTATGCAATTTAAATTGATAAAAACACATTTTTGCTAATTAAATATCTAGCTTTAAGTGTATGATAATTAAATCAGATATCAGGGGTAGATTTCTACACGTTCTGATACGATATATAAATCAAATAGCATAATTTCTGTTTATTATTAAAAATTGTTAATTAAAATAACAAATAAATGAAATCCATTCTAAGATAAAAATAAAACCTATTTTGTGCATATGCATTGAAGAGACCCGAACCTATTATTTTTAAGATAAACTGCTGAAATAACAGGAAATACTTCCAATACCTACCTATTCGTAAATTCATAAATTCGCTTTATTGTCTCTAATTTGCCACCTCTCTGATTTCGAGTATTTGGCATTAATTTGCTACGTCTCTGATTTTGGGTATTTGATACTTGGTTCATCAAACAGCAGCTCAAGCGAACGAGAAATTTAATTAGCAGTCCTTGCTGGAGTTTCATAAATATACCCAATTAAACCCAAGCCGTTATCCCCAAGAAGCACAACAAACCGAACTGAACAAACTCCGGCAGAGGTAGACCAACATTGGAGATATCTGCATGTATAATTGCTCAATCCCAAGTCAAACATCGGGCAGCTGTTTGTTTTCTCTAGACCCAGAGCAGACACCTGGAGAATTCGGCCAGGTAGAAGCGAACGAATATCAATAAACTAGCTCCTCCTGTCCATTTTCATGCATATCCCGCTGAGCAGAGCAGAACAGTCGGACAGTCGGACGGACGGAAAGATGGACCCTAGGCCACGTGCTGATTAATTCATTAGGGATTAATGAGCAGGACGCAGGAACAGGTTCGATGCAGGACGCCTGTCGAAGGAACAGATGACTTCTGGCCGACATATGCCGTGCACTCAAATTGTGTAATGCCCAACTAAATTGTTATTTTATGTGGCATCATCATAATAAGCGCATTACCAAGAGGCAAAGGGAATATTGTGTGTGCGTTTAAGGATATATATTAGCAGGCGCACACGTCACAGAATTCCCAGAGCAGTCATATGGAAAACTACGCACGTCCAACTCGGCAAAAGGCAAAAGAAGAGGATGTAGACGAAGGAGACTCGAGGATTCTCGCAGGTCTCAGTTGTAGCTGTCATTGAGACGATACCTCGGGGACATTGAACCCTCCTCGTGCCCATTCCACCGCCAGGACTCTTCATTTCGGGGCTAGTGTTGGCGAAACCGAAAACTAAGCTGAACCTAACAATAAAGTAGAATTCTTTCTCCTTTTAAAAATGATTAAATGAATATGAATCAAGTATGCCATTGGCACCATTGAACCCTTAATTTAAAAAATAGGAAAACACCTTATGAAACGTTGGAATATACTCGTATTATAAATAACTCATTAGTAATCATATTTTGTCATGCTTTTAGGAAAGATAATTAAAAGCGCATCTTTAAATATATAAAAAATGTTTTATGGACATATCTTTTTTCCATACTTAATTACTTTAAAAAGGAGCTAGTTTTAGGTTTGATACTTTAAGTAGTCGAGATTTGGCTAGAAAAAAACCGAGCTAACAACACAGTCTTAGGAGCTTCATCTGGACGCGTGCCGAGAGTTTCCAGGGCTCAAAGGTGCAGACGTGTGGCTGAACCGAAAATAGATACTTGGATACATTTCAAAGGCGAAGGCGAACTTCGACCCTTCGCTAGTCGAGCATCAAAAATTATAAACATTTTTTAAAACACTTGCCAGGGAATTTATGGCCCCGGATACGTGCTGCGGTCACACATCAATTTTCCACTAGCTCCATCATCCTGCGAAGACAGTTCACATTTAATAAACTCTCCCTGTGCCAGTTTCAATAAGAGCGGTCAAAGTTCATCTCTCGTGTCAAGTTTGTGGGTCGAATTTTATGAAATATTTTCAAGTGCCGAAGGTTCACAAGGATTTTTGTCGACAAGAGGGACCTGTCTTGCACTAATGAAGAGCTTGGGTAAAGGAATATGTTTGTTGTGTGGGTACTAGAAAGCATGTTTTTATGTTGAGGTATTTATCCAAGATTGCACAATTAATAAGCCATTTAATATAGAAAATATCTATTTATATGTTCCTTCCCTTTACCACATTCCAATATCCTGAAAGAGACTTGTGATAAAATGTTATGGTAAAGTTTTCTCTTTAAATTACTTTATTTAAATATCCCAGAAACACCTAAAAAGATTTCCTAAGTCCGGCACTGATTGTTTAAGTACATCTTGACATTATTTTACTAAAAATAACCTTCCATTATATTTACCTTGCCAGCCGCAATCGATAAAGCCATTTCTTCTCAATATTTGCATTGTTTAAACCGGGTCAACCGGACTCTCCACAGATTACACATCATTACACGGAATCGATGGCTCAGAATGGATCAGGCCCTGCTCAGGTTTATTTACATTAAAACATCATCAACATGTTTATATCAACATCAAACTCATTTTACGCATCACCAAACTTTGCGTAATCCTTTGATCCTATGAGGCGCAGGGCACCCACAAAAAAGGTCGCCGAAATAAAATCAGAGCCAATCCGAAGCCGAAGGCTCATAAAGAGGCCAAGGACGCGTGGGGGCGAGGCGCCTGAAAAAGGGTTTCATATGTCCTGACGAGCTCCGGTTGTTGTCACAAATCCGAAATAAATCAGTTAACTTCCCGAGTCGAGGGCTTGTTAATTTGAAATTTATACGAAAAACAATTTAAGCATTTCAACCGAAAATGTAGCCCCGAAATTGGATATGAACCCCAATCCCAGCCGCCACATCTCTATCCTTTTTAAGTTGGTCCTTGTGTGTGACCTTGCGGGGTGTAAAGTGTTGGGATAGGTCCAATTCTGATTGGAATCCAGTTCACTGTGTGTTCTCGCTGAGGTTGCCGACACTTGAGATCTTTGATTAAAATGTAGAACGCAGGAAAATAGGATGGAATTTGTCGGCTTATTGCGCTTGATTTGTTCAATTTGGGAATGCGAAAAGGTACATTTCCGGAGAACTACTTTATACAATAAAGTTTATAGTTCATTTATTTTACAGGCAACCTTAACATATATATAGCTCAGTTTTTCAACGATTTGTATACTTATAAGATGACCAGATTTATGTAGAATACGGTAATCCGTTAAGCTTTTAAAATATCCAATTCCTTGATCAAATGTGCAATTAAATTTAAAATCCTCCAAGGACCAAAACAATTTCCGGAGTTTGACGTTCAAGTTGGGAAAACTTCTTGATGATTAAGGTAGAAGACTTCGCCCTGCAACCCGAATTCTCCGACCATTTATCTATAGCATTGCACTCAAATTGCGGAGAATCGTTCGGGGGAATTTTGTATCTTGCCAGCTCCCACATTTCCCTAATGAACCGACCTCAAACCCTTTCGAGCAAATATTTATTTGTGCCATACTCGCACCAGACACACCCACACACACATGACATGGCGTATTCTGTGGAGAAGAAGTTTTGAGGCACCTGGAAGTGACTTGAGCCACAAGCAGAGCAAACTTGACAGTTTCAATTAGCTCACCCCGCTCCTTCCGTCTTTCAGGGATATATACAATGTCTACCATATGAGTATATATGGAGATTTCGCAGTCTCATTACGAAATATTTAATCATATTTCAGGGCAGGCACAAGGCAAACAAATGTGCAAAACCTCAGGCGGCAGATGCGGAGACACATGCACATATAAGACACAAATGCAAGGATTCAGATACAACTGGAATAGTTTGAGTGTATTTGTCAGTTGGCAATAATATCAAATTGCACTCCACTTTGCCTGTTCCCCCGGGGAAAGTGTATCCAGGGGATACACAAATATCTAGCAAATGCCAACAAATGTGCAAATATCCCCCTCCCTAGGGCAAACATTATCCAAGTCTTTTTGCAGTCGGGCTAAGTCCCCTCTGCCCCATATACAGACATGTAAGTATCTGCTCTGGCTCAGCATTTTTCTCCGCTCGCGTTGACAAAGTTTGTTTCTTGTTATTTGATATGCTGCGCGGTTATTTGATAATAACAGCTGTCTGCGGGGAAGCCGGAGGACGGATCCTCCTGAATAGCTGTCCCATAATATCAATCGAAGTCCTTCGCCTGCTGATGAGGCATTCAATTGTTTGCCAACTGATTGTGAGACTTTGACTGCGGAAATTCCACAAGGCGAGTGAAATGGGATTGAGTGGGGAAGTTGCTGGATGTAAAAGCGAGAAAATGTAATTCCCTTTTGTCTTTGCGAAAAAAAGGGAAAGGTATCGGACAGATATTTTCCCTTCGAGAAGGAAACCGAGAGCGAGCTAAGAGGCTTTCCATTTTGTAGTTTAATTTAACTTGTAAATATAAAGAAAAAGGCAAGGAAATATAAGATGACTATTTATTAATATAAATTAGTCTCCAAATGATTTCCATTTAACTCAAAAAATATAGCTGTTTTCCTTCAGCAATGATTAATTAAGATCAGTTGTGAAAGAACCTATAATTTCTTAATGGAGCACCGTGGAAGACGAACCTTCGCTTGTCCGGCAATTAAGTTCAATTGAATTTAATTTCATTCCGAATTTCCACAGTTTCCACATTTTCACTACAAGGCAAAGACAGAGACCACCACTTAAGACCCAACTTAGACCGCATTTAGAATTGAAGCTCGGAACGGGGACAGAGACTATTCCGCAACCAAAATCAATAGGGCTGAGACAGCTTGACTTCTCTTGACCAACTGTTAAATACGATATGTATTCGTTGATGTCCGATGACCGGCAGCAAATTCATTTGGCTCCGCTGTGAAAGCAAAATCTCATTTGCACTTTCTGTTTTGCAGCCGTCGCAACATTAGAAATGCATTTGGGTGGCCTGGTATGTAAATAATTCATGGCTACCACAGGCCAGCATAGATATATGCTGTCAGCTTAGCATATATGTCTGGGGACAGTGAGGTCTCCCCTGGGTGGACACTTGGGTGACCAGATCAATCATTTCTTGGGGTGGTTAGAATAAGGCTTATGTCGGAAATGTCGTTATTCTTTTATAGTTTCATTGAAGGCGGCACTAAAAATTTGCCTGTAATTCCTCTTAAAATGTTTGATTCTATCGCATGCGATGATGGTAGTTAAATTCTTATATATATTTCAAATCAAATCCGTATTAGATTTCTAATTAGAAATTCATGTTTTGTGTTGTAAAAACGAAATCCGAAGTATAAATATTTTCAATAAAACCAAATATAAGCCACTTTGTACGTGATAAGAATTTTTAATAGAAATTCTAGTCTGGCTTTTTTTTTAGTCAAAATTTTCACTGTATTCAGTCTAACGTTTTACACTTTATGTTGCGCCCGGAGCTTTCTTACTCTTCGCCACTCAATGTTCTTACTTTCTGCCATCGATTGACATAGTTCCACTTCTAATGGATTTTTTCACGCCAGCGACAACGACACAGTTGTTCACAGGGCACAAAGAAGTTGAGTGTTTTCCTTGTTTACCTTATTTCGGAAGATGGCAGGCGGGCGGAAAAGTTGGGTGGCTTGGATCCCGGTCGGAAAAGTTCTCAGCGACTTACCTGAAAGACAAAGAATAGGGAAAGAATAAGAGAAATGTTGATTAAAGTTGCAGCTAAACCCAAAGTTAGAAATTACATTTAAAGTTTAAGGAAAAGTTGGAGTACTTTCTTAATATTTTGTATTATAGAAAAGAGCTGAAGGAAATTGTAAAAAAAATCAGAAATTAGTTTTTTAATTTCAACTGTTTCGGTTAATTAATATGATTTTTATTAGTTGGAAAAGTTATCTGTGTCATAAATAGTGAATAGTTAATTTAAGAAATAAAATTGATACAATACAAGCCAACCTATTTAAGCTATTTAAATAGTAAGATTCAGTCTTGTTTTGTTCCATAATAGAAATTCCTAAAAGATATTCCAAACATGGACATAAATATTATTTCAAGCCCAATTACCCGGGACTATCAAAAGGGCAAGAGTTATTCCTCATTTCGTCCCCACTTCTCTCTGTTCCTGTCTTCCACTGATAGATGAAAATGAAAGCAACATTTTGATATATTTATGGGCAAGTTGAAGCAAGAAAAGACAGATTTAAAACGAAGAACTTTCATCAGCACCAGCTTTCGTTTTGAATAATAATTTCTAATTGAAAACGAAACAGAAATGGGAAGAGGAATACTTAGGTATGGTGCACACTTTATCGCAGCTGTAATCTGTCAGATTTGAGGAGTCAGTTGGGGTCGCCCCAAGTTGAGTTCGGGACGGCTTAGTCGCTTTAAGAAGTGCAGCCAAGTGGAGTGGAGGAGTGCACTCTCTATCTTTCGGGTGTCCCTAGTTGCTGCTCTTGTTTTGTTATTAAAACTGACAGTTTTATTTGTCAGCATCCGAGTTTTCCGAGGAGTGGGTTTTCGCCTTCCATCCTTATGACACTTTTCCAGTCCGTACATATATTTTATTTTACATTTCCCCGCTCTGTCTGCTTCTGACACATGTCATGTGTTTGCTGCGCCCTCGTGGTGCACAAATAGGGGTGGGGTCGGTGCTGGGTGCGATGCACAAGTGTGTAAGACAATTGATTTTTTGTTGTCTGCCCTCAAATCTATAAAAATAAACTCCGATTTCGCTCCGGGAAGGGGGGAGAGTGCATGGCGGGAAAAGAGCACGGTGGTTGCTCGGAAAAAGGGGAAAAGTGTTGAAAATTGAGTTGAAGTGTTTTCGGTCGGGATTTTGACATTGGCATTTGCATGGCGATCAATTCTTTAGCAGGGGTTTTCAGGAAGAGTTTCCTATAGTGAATGGGAAATGAAAAGTGAAAGTGTCTATGGAAAATTCGTTTTCTAATGGGATATTTGTTTTCTTTTAAATAATTTCTTTTGTGGATAGTATTCCAGCATATCTTAAGGAATAAAACTAAAATTAAAACAACGGTAAACAGAAGTTTGTATACCATTGCAGTTTGCAATTGGATCATTGAAAATCGATTTATATCTGTCAAATTAAAAAAAAAAACAAGGTTCTGTACATTTTCATTACATTTTACATTTTACATGTAAAATTTCAAATTTTCATATAAAATTACCGATCGATCCTATGACAGCTATAAGATATAGTGGTCCGATTCCGGCCGTCCCTACATACATATATTCTAACTGCAATAGAAAGAAGAGTATCTGCAAAGACAGACGGACAGACGGACAGACTGACGGACAGACAGACGGACAGGCAGACGGACAGACAGACGGACAGACAGACAGATGGACAGACAGACGGACAGACAGACAGATGGACAGACAGACGGACAGACAGACAGCCAGACAGACGGACAGACAGACGGACAGCTAGACGGACAGACAGAAGGACAGACAAACGGACAGACAGACAGACGGACAGACAGTCGGACAGACAGACAGACGGACAGACAGGCGGACACGGCTAGATCGACTCCTCTGGTGATGCTGATCAAGAATATATATACATTATGGGGTCGGAGATGCTTCCTTTAGAGCGTTGCAAACTTCTGGTCATAATTATAATACCATGCCAGGGAATAAATATAATAGTTATTAATAATTATATTTGTTACTCGTCTTTCAGGTTAGTATTTTCTTATTTCTCCTTTAGTACGTTATTACATAAATAATTTGCTGTAACTTCTACTTTTTCCCGCTTTGCTTCTCCCAAAATTTTCCTGGTTTTCATACAAACTCATTTTGCTCTTTATTAAAGTCATAGCTGTCATTGAGGGATTTTCTTTTGGAAACTAAAGAGAGCGAGAGAGTAAGTGCATGAATCAGAGCAGTTCTACACCCACTTCCCGAACCCCCCTGCCTCCACCACTTAGCGCCCGCCCTTGTTTTTATTGTCAGTTTTATGAGCAAGGCCGGACGCCTCTGCTGCAGTTTTTAAATGCTCTCACCGATCAACGGTTAATGCCTCGGAGACATGGGGAAAAATCGGGAAAATGTCTGAGGGGGACAGCACTTTCTCACCTTCCCGTCTCAGTTCATTTTATTTGTTGTTTCTCCTCCGCTTCGGTTCTTCTTTTCCATTTTTTCTTTTGGGGTCACTTCTGGGCCCTTGCCTATTAACTTTTTGTGGTCGCCGACATCCGTTGAACGTTGACAAAATTAGAAAGGCGTGGGCGGGGCTTGACTTTGTGTCAAATGAATTAATAACGTAAAGATGTCAAACCTTAATTATCATAAATAGACAAATGACAACAAATATTAGACGACCCATTTGTTCCGTGAGGAAAGTGCGAAAATGGAAGATTCCCCTCTGCCAGTTACATGCCTAATTATATATAGTATATATCCGTTTTTCTTTTAATAGCCCCTCATTAGTTCGAAACGGCCTGACACTAATTCGCTGGCGTGACAATCAAATTTATGAAATTACAACGCCATCCTCTTCTCGCTTTTCTGCTCGCCTGATTCTTAATTAATTTGTTGGCCCTTCTATGAATTAATTAATAATGGAAAATCAAATGAGCCCGATTGTTGTTCGTTTTGGTGGAAAGGTGTAACAAATTTAAATTGTTATTTTTGTGGGATTTGCTGACTTGAGTGAAACGGAAAATGCTTGAATATATTATTGGGTTTGCTCTCAAAATAGAAGGGGTCGGAATTGGAGCATGGGTATTTATTGGGGGATTATTAAAATCTATTTATTTGATGACATTTGAACCATTTCTTATTGAGCACGCATTTTTTGGAATTTAATTTTGCCTTTTCTGGTATTTTTATTAAACGGAAATAAATAATTGTATCATAAAAATGATTGCAAAATTAATTTTTTTAACTACTAATCTTTGTAAACTTAATTCTTTAATAATTCCCCATATTTTTCATTGATTAAATTAAGCATGAAATCGAAAAAAAGAACACAGTCAAGTCTTGCCAAGTTTAATTTCTCATCCTCCCGTCCAGCGGACCTAATCATTAAAATTCACTTTGCGCCTGCTTTAAAATCAAATTTTTGGAACCGTAACGAGGAGTGGAGATGGGGTTCCGAAGGGGTGGTGCTACATAGTAGTTCGGGAGCATATGCTGCCCGCTCCGGGAGAATAATGTGGCGCAAAATAATAAAAGAGAAACTAACGCAGGCAAATTTATGCGTTGTGAAAAGTTTTTTCCTTCGCAGTTGGCTGCAATGAGACAGGGCATACTTATGGCACCCACTGTCCAGCCTCTGAATGGAGTTTCTTTTTCTGTTCTATTTTGCTTTTTTTGGGAGGCCGGCAAATAAATTTTTTCGGCTTCCCTCTGCCTTCTATTTCTCGCCTTCTCCCCATCTCCATGGCAAAATGAGGCGCAACGAAGCGTATGACAAACAGATTTTTCTCAAACACAAATCTGTGCTCCGAGAAGAAAAGAAACGAAAGGAAAAGGCGCTGGCAAAGGCAAGAAAAAGTGTAGGAATTTCCATAAAATTAGAATAACAGCAGCCGGCAGCAGCGACGTCGACGGAGGCAGCAGCAGTGATTCTTTACCGCCGACGGACAGCCCCGAAATTTATGAGCATCGCCGAAAAAGAAAATATGCAAGGAGCTGAAACAACAACGACGACAACGCGGAAAAAAGTGTGCAAAGTCTAAGCAGCACACTGATAAAAAACGATAACGAAATGGGAAATTGAAATGGAAAGCAGCATACTTGAGATACTGATAAAAATCTAAGAAAGATATTCTAAGAGATTCAAGAACACAACAACCCTAGCTATTTGTAAACCATAATAGTGCTTTTATATATACATAAGTATAACATTATTTTTATAGAGATGAGCAAGATTAAATATTTCTTACAGTGCACTCACACTAGCACAGTCACACACAACTAAAAAAAAGCGAGTTCAACGCCAAAAGAGACAGCGGAATTGTGTAAAAAATAATTGAAGCCGAAGCAGCGACAGATTTTACACACGCACGGCTGTTGGAGGAATCCAGTGTGGAAGAGGGGGGGCTGGGCGCCAAATAAAATATTAGGGCAAAGGCAAAACCCTTTTTTGTCATGTCCGCCATTCCTGCCCCCTCGCCTCCCACTAGTTTTGTCCCTAGAGAATTTTTTTATTCGCGAAATTCAGCCATTTTTTTTTCAATTTGTCCTGCGCCAAGTTTTGTGGGAGAACTTACGGTAAGTAATTTATCTTGACAGTGGCTTTTGTGTGTGAATCTGTGTTACGCAGAATTGAATTTAATTTTAATTCTTTCGATTCTTGACCCTTGCTTTTCAGAGATTTTAGATTGATTTTAACTTTATTTTCTAGGCTGTAAACATTTTTGTAGCAACATTTTATGTTCAGTAAGGGTTCTTGGATTACTAAAGAGAAGTTGAGCAGCAAGGTCTCAAGAGCAATTAGTAAAGCAAGATATTTATAGAATTTGGTTAGCAACGGCTGGTTTATCCCTAATTAGTGTACGATTTCCTGCCTGCCATAAAAGACAATAAAATGGAAATAAATGCCGAAAAATGTAACCCAATTCTGTTGCCAAGTAATTGTCGCACAAAATGATCAAATAAAAATAA
>JAEIIF010042705.1:0-16099 GCA_018874455.1 Drosophila trapezifrons
AGTTGATATTTCAAACTGAATTATATTTCAAAGTACTAGCTTAGGTAGCTAACATGAAAACCCTTTTTCTAGTCTTATCGTTTGACCAACGGAGTGGTCTGTTTATCCCTAGCAAGGAAAGATTCTTGAGCGCAGTAGGGTTAAAACAATCCGACCGCTTATATGTTTTAAGATATGCTAGTAACGCAGGGATTTAAATTACATGTACATATTTTCAAGTGCAAGGATATAGGCCGCTATATTTAAAGATATGCTGAGCAGGGCTGTATAGTTTTGGATATATACATACATACTTGTTCATGTGTGAACAGTAGAATTGGTTAGAAGTGGTTTTCTGTTAAAGAATAATAAAAAAGTATACTAAACTCGAGGTTATCCAACCAAAGCCTTCATTAAACTAGGTTTCTAGGTTCTCAAACGCACTCCAGTTGTCCAAACTCTCATCTAAACGGGATTATCTTCATGAATTCATGCACATCCCATAATGGGATCCTTTCTTTTGGGGTTTCCTTTGGTCCATATTGTTTGCTGCTTGTTCTCGCCCATCTGTCGGTCGTTGCGTTCGTATGTATCCACCTTACACCTTATTTTGTAATCTTTATATATATTTACCTTGGTGAATTGTATTATTCATTTATCTATTCATTTACTACATTATTTATTTATATTCTTATATTTTAGACATCATATAACATTATATTCACACTAAACATAAATATGTACTGTGGGTCTTGTCTCAACCTCTGTGGTTCTAGGTTTATGTTATTTTTGGTCCTTGGTTTTACTTAGTGTCTCCTCCTCATTATGTTTGCTCGCTATATGTGCCAGGATTGGGAATCCATTTAGTCTGTTGGTACTTCCTTGGTTAACTTGTGTCTACATTTGGCTTTGTGTTTCCTTTCCCCCCTGTGTAACTCCCTGCAATATCTATGGTAAAACTCACTATGGTGACGGTCACAACAAACTCACGTACGCTTTATTTGGTGCTCCACATCTAGCTCATCCATAATATATTGACACCCCCAAGGAATTGCATCCTTCACCTGTGCTGGCCCTTCTAATCCAAGCTTGATTCTCTAGGCTCGCGATCGGGAAATGCCACGCCCGGCGGACACTACCAGAACAGCTCAAGGCCCGGCAGCGCCATGTCCACATCGACAAACGTGTCCACATCCGGTCTGGTGCCCAGGCGACCGGCCACGGCGCCCCGAAAACCACGGCCCGCCAGCATCGCCGGCACTGGCATGTCTCTGGAAGGTGAGTCTAGGCTTCTGGAGGATTACCTTGTGGAATCTTGAGGGTGTAATCATGTTTAGCCCTTGCAGAGATCAACAAACTGAAGAAGGATCAGCAGAAGCCGCCCGTAAAGACGACAGCCGCCTCGCCATCCGCACAAACGACCCCGAAACGAACTGCGAACCTAATGTCCACCTCCATGATCGTGACCTCCAGCTCAACGCGACTGAGCAGCGCTGAGAAGAAGACGACGACGCCAAAAAGGGTAAGGTTCCCAGTCCATTATCTTCTTCAGGATGTTCATTCATAAACTGTATCTCCCCCCCAGGAACCCTTGGTACCGAAGGCGGCATCCGCTTCCAAGGCTCTGTCCAGTCGCACGGCCAGCTCGGAGCGTATTAGCCGGCTCAGCAAGGAGCCTAAAATCAAGGATACCTCTTCGATGAGCAGGTCCATGATCGTCACGAGCAGCAGCAACTCCACCATCACAACCACCACAAAAGCGGCTTCTGCAGCTCAGGCAGCACCAGCACCCGCTCCAGCTCCAGCTCCTGTTCCAGCTCCCGAGCAGAATGGCGTGGCCAAGGAGGTGGAGAAGACGCCAGCTGAGGTGCCAGTTCCTGCGGCTACCGAGGCCGTTGCTGTGGCTGCTCCCTCTGTAAGCAAGGCTGAGAAGGAGGCCCTGAACTCCTCGGAGAAGACGGAGGAAGTGGCACGTCAGGAGGAGCAGCAGCAACAGCAGCAGCAGCCCACTGTGGCAGTGGAATCTGTGCCCGAGGCTTTGGTTGCCTCGGTTAATGTAGAGGAAAAAGCCGACGAGGGCACCGAGAAGGAGACGCCCAAGCCGCCGCCGCAGGAGCAGACTGCGCCCAAAAAGCCTCGCAGCAAGGAGAACTCAGAGGTGCGGGAACTGACGCCGCCCGAGGGCGGAGATCTGATGACCGCTTCAATGATGGCCAAGAAGATCACGACCGAGGAGGAGGCAAAGGCCGCTTTGGCCGAGAGACGACGTCTGGCCCGCGAGGAGGCCGAACGACAGGCGGAATTGGAGCGCCAACGAGTGGAGGCTGAGCGCCTGGCGGAGCTGAAGGCTCAGGAGGAGGAGGCCGAGCGCCAGCGCCTGTTCGAGGAGGAATCCACCCGCCTGGCTGAGGAGCAGCGCCGCGGTGAAGAGGAGCGCCTGCGCAAGGCCATTGAGGTAAGGGCGGACACACCCAAAAGGAAAACAAAGGAAACAAAGCATTTCAATTAATCATTCCCTTTATTTCCTTCCGCAGGAAGCCCAGCAGCGCGAGAAGGAGGAGCAGCGCAGACTCGAGGAGGAGGAGAAGCAGCGCGTGGAGCGCGAGGAGGCCGAGAAGAAGGCCAAGGAGGAGGCTGAGAAGCAGCGCGTCGAGGTGGCCGAGCGGCTCAAGCGGGAGGAGAAGGAGCGCGAGGAGCGTCGCAAGCGCGTGGAGGCGATTATGTCGCGTACCCGCAAGGCAGGTGGACCTGCCAGCACGCCCGCTAAGGTAGAATAAACGACTTGCAAAGTAAATACTATTTAAAACCCTATTTTACCGATGTCTTCCTTTGCAGGAGGCCAACGAAAAAGCCGCTTCTGCCGCAGCAGCTCCTGCGGACAGCAGCAGCAGCGACAGCGGCAGCAGCAACAACTCGGCCGGTGGCTCGCCCAGCAGCACTGCAGATGCCACGCCAGCGGCCCTAGCAGCCCAGGATGCTGTCACGGAGCCACCGAACAGCCAGGCAATGTATGAGCAATCGGTGCTAGACAAGGAGAACTCGCTCATCAACAGCTTCTCCACGATGATCATCGATGAGAACGCCAAGAACCTGCAGCAGGTGAGCAACGGCAAGTTGCTGGTGGACTTTGAGGGCAGCAACGCGGCCCCAGCAGTGGCCAATGGCAATGGCCATATCGAGAGTGTCAACAACAAGAAGTGAGCTTCATGTTACATCATTTAATTCCATTTACTAACGGAGTCTGTAATCCCTAGCGACATTAATCTGCTGCAGGACGTTGTGGCTCCAGTTGCCACCCAACTGATCGATCTGAGCATCGAGTCACAACAAGATCTACACCTGAACAACAACAACAGCTTGCTGACGAGCACAGCGGCAACCACCACGCTAGTCACTGCTGATAGTCACGAGAATAAGGGTACTATAGCCACATCTCTATACGGATAAGTCCACTAATTGTCCTCCTTTTTTTTCAATCCCCCGCACAGATATATCGTTGCTGTGAATTGGATGAGAGGAAACCAAAACCTGATTGTGTTTTCGAGAACCTAAATCTTGATATAGCTAAATGTGTGTGGAGAGTTGGAGTATTTATTTATAGGATGAGAGATCTATATGGGAATGCGAATGTGGAGAGTGTGCGACAAATTATGGTTACTAAGAAACACAGGAAAACAAACGTAAAAAGCTTATTAAAACCTATATATGTATATTTAAACGTACACACTATATATATATATATAGATAGAGCTGAGATCAGAATCAGAATGGGATATGGAAGGATGATAGAGCCTGATATCGAGGAGCGAGAAACGTAAAGTGAGAGAGCAGCTGCAAGTTATAATTAGTTAAGAACTAAGACAAAACCTAAAAGAGAAGGCATGAGATGAGATGATGGAGATGTTTGGATCCTTCCCCAGAGTTCGGGGGGGATCCTTTGCGAAGCAATTCAATATCAAAGAAATCTGTTAAGCTAAAAAGAAAAGGAACATTTGATGCAATTTTTCGATTCGATTCGATGCGTTTCGTTTCGAATCTAATTTAATTACGAACTCGCTTCAAAAGTTGAAAGTGCATGCTTACATTTGAGTATAACTTGAGCCAGAGAGAGAGCAGACGCGGACGCTGCGTATATAATTGAAAATTATATACAAAATTAGTAGACAAACCCTTCTAGTTTAAAAACAAAACAAAACGCGAACAGGGGCACCCCAGACACGGGATCCTTGAGCGAGAGCAATAAACGAAGACGCGGTATCGACATACCATTAAAAACCCATCCACATCCACAGCGCCTCACTGCTTTATTTTTGCCCAACTTTGCACAGTGTGTTGTTCTGTAATTTAAGTTTACTACATACGTTGAGCCAACGAATCGTGCGGTATTATTTATTAAAAAAAAAAAAAAAACAAAAGAAAACACAAAAAGAAAAACGAAACAAAAGATTATGGAGTTGAGCTGGACGAAGTAATTGTACTATTTGTAGTAGGAGTCGAAAATCTGATTATGCTTATGTGTCACCCCCTTTTTTGTAATTATATAGTAAAGTTCTCTGTATATTATTGTCTATTTTGCGTCTACGTATATATTTTTTGGTATCAAATTTTTTATATATACTTATACACACATTTATATTTGTAATTTGTATTTATCCATGTGCAACAAAACGAAAAAAAACTAAATAAATTATGATGATTATTTTTTTTAAAGAGTCGTCCCCCCATAACAGATTGTAAAAATGAAAATCGATTTAAATATAGTAAAAGAAAGAAAACCATCCCATATCCCATATATAGTCTACACACCCACTTGTATCTGAGCGAAAGGGCCTTAAAAACAAACAGTTAGTATGATGCATGAGAGATCGACGATGGATCGATCGAGAGATAGAGATCGATCGGCAGGCAGGATTATAGAGTACGTTTCGCATGCGGAAACCGTTAATAGATTAATATATATTATGTAATGGCAATATGTGTATGCAACTAATAAGCTCTAACTTCTAGTTAATTACTGCTTTCCTATGTTATAAACCTAATGGCGATATAATCAAAACAAAAAGACAAAACCCACATAATAAATCAAATGATTGATGCTGCATTCGAAACCGAACCCGAAACCTCTGAAGATCAAGCTGAATTATGTATTTTAATATTATATATCACACTTACACACACACACACAAAACACAAGGAACGAAGAACACGAAAAACAGAACAACAAAGAAATTATACAAGCAATTCCTCTATTTATTTTAGAACAAAAACACACTAAAGAATTTCGCTTCTTATCGTAAATCCACAAATAAAAACAATTGCATAATTTATACGATTACCTAAACAAAATATATATATTTATGTGAATAAACTGTAACTAATTCTCAAGGCAAACCCTATCACCGACTCGACTAACTTGTTGGCTTCCAGAAACCCGAAAGTGATGGTCATCCCATCGGAATGCTCGATAAGATGGGAAACATAGGAGCTACTATGGAATTTTACACAGTCGGATTTCTATCTTATCTTTCAGTTGAAACAATAATTTGATTTACTACACAGGAAAAAAAATGGATCAGTTTGGATTTCAGTTTAGCAAATATGCATGTTTGGGGCTCTTAATATTTTGATTAACGAATAAAAATGAAAGTTTGTCTGGAATTTATAATAATATTTAATATTAAAATGTGTTTAAAATTAAAAAAAAGAATGATCACTGATCACTTATTCTGAAAAAAAATTAATCGCTTGTTTCTTATTCCATTCCTATTTATATTACTAATCTGAATTAATAAAATATAACTTTGTAGAGGAACATCATGTGTTCTTAATAGAAATATAAATTAATAAAATAGATAGACTTTGGATACCGCTCTGGACTACATAAGGAAATAGCCTTGGATCTAAATTCTTAAATCAAGTATCAAGTATGCTCCATATTTTTACACGGGGTCTTCCATAAGAGAAATGAGGTACATTTTTTCATTCCTGTTAACGGTTTCAAATACTTTAAGATATAGTTTTCAGTAATTTCTTTTGGGAAGAAATATGTATATAGGTACATACATATGTATCTATGTATATATTGAGCTTTAAAACTTACATTTAATTGCCTTAAATCAGTGGTGCCCTGGCAATACATTGACATTTTAGAATTGCATTTATGTATGTTAAAAATTTAACGTAGGGTTAGATATGAGAAAAAAAAGCAATTTAACGCTAAAAAGGCTAGATTTAGCTATAAATGTAGAATTTGTCAGACCTGGTGAAATGTATCAGTGTTCCGTGTGCCGACAGAGACCGGGCAGGGAAATTGGCCGACTCTCGAGTCGGGGCTGTGGGCACCACTGCCTTAAATGATCCAATCTATGGTCAGAAATAAATAAATGAGTGGTGCCCAAGCCATTGCTCTTCCAGTGCATTTTGTTATTGTGCAATTGCTAGGGCACCACTGCAATAAATGTTTTATTTACAAGTCCATAGTGCCTTAAAAATCCAGTTAAGGCAACCTTTTTTCTCATAGTGTATTGTTTTCGGTACATAGTAGTTCCAAAGTTTATTTTGAAAAGCAACCGCCGTTAAAAAAAGTCCTATGACATCACCAGTTTCATCACGTCAAAACAGCTGACTGATAAGCCCAGCTAACGGGGAAGCCAAGAGAGCGAGAGAGTAAGCTTGGAGCTTTTCGCTCAGTGCGCTTTGTGGAGGTTTCCTCGGCTTCTCCGCTTTGAGCAACCATTCACATCGCAGTTAGCCGAAGCTGCCTTCGGCTCTCGCTCTCGGCTGCTGTCGGAATCCTCTCCATTTGACAGCCTTAACAGCCTCTGTTAGCTCCAATTTTGCCCCATTTACATGTTAACTAACATTTGACTCCGAATTGTTAAATTTAAGATCCTTTATATGTTATACAGTTATATTATTATTATTAGCAGTTGCACAAAGAAGTCGAGTTTAAATATTTATTTGTAAGTTCTGGTAAGATATTTATATGTCTTGTGTGACATTGAAATTAAAATCATTTAAATTAAGTAAGAGTGAGAATTTTCAATATCTAAGAGAACCCTCAATGCAAGCCGATTTACAGAAATTGTTCAGATTAACATTGGGGAAGCACTAACAGCGAGAGAGAGAGAGAGCGAACCGAGCAACAAACCCACCTCCCCCAGAGAGCGAAACAGAGAAACAGAAACAGAGCTTTGCCTATAAATACAAGTAACGACAGTCCGAACCCAAGTCGTCCCAAAATTCATAAGCGCAACAGTCGCTTCGAACGTACCTTTTCAAAAGCAGAAAACTTGGCTTTAACCCTCCGATCCCATAACGCGGCATTCCAGTGGTGCATCGACAACAGCCAAGAGCAACCTACATTTTGTTAACTCCCTGCAAGCCAAACCCGTTTCTACAGCACCTAAAACCATGGCATCCAACCGAGCAGCCAAGTCTGGTTTCGCCGCCGAGGCCCAGCGCAAAGTAAGTACCAAAAAAAAAAACAACACAAACAACTCGGTAAACAAATTGCCAAAAAATATGCGGTGTGTGTGTGTGTTTGTGGAGCTGCATTGACTTTATTTGGCGCTTTTTGACTCGAACTTTTTTATCTCTGCTCGCGCCAAATGCCAAAAATTAGCTAAAAATGGTCTTGAAATTGCGAGCGTCTAACCGAGGCAAGGAATGACCTCATTTCGTTGATAAGTTCGCTATATTCACACACACTGATACATCGGCTATAGAGTGTGTATGATGCATGCGTAATTTGTGAGCTTGAAGATGATTTAAAGGTGATTTTAAGGCATTGTCAGAGGTTCGAAAATGAGCGGTGATTCATTGTAAGACTAGGAAAATATAAATCTATAGAAAGTTTGAATTTCAAAAGTCAAAGATAATGTATAAAATTTAAAGTCAATTTTAAACTGATGAAATTCTATTATAAGCTTAGTAATATCTTTTAAAATATGAGTTAAACGAATAAATTCCTCATTCAATAAATTTTTAAAATATTATAAAAGCTTGTCAGGTATTCACATAATCCTGCGCTCACCCAAAGATCACGTATTGCTAATCCAGAAGACTTTAAAGTGCTTTTTAAATAAATTTATTACCTTTTTATTAAATATTTTGAAGTACAAATATTTAGCTTAAGAATAACTTCCATATCAGCGGAGTTTTGAGTTAAGCTATAGCTCACTTTAGGTCACAATAATTTTTCCTTATCTGGAAGAATTTTTAGTTCAATGAAAAACATTTTATTTAAGACTCACTTAATACTAAAAAACTTCTAGAAATCCCTTTATAGTTCGAAGAACTGGCTCTGCCTTTGGATAATCCCTTTGGCGCAATTAAGTAGCCCATGTAGCTCTAGCTCCTCTTCCCAGTCTCCTCCTCCATTAAATTGACAACATTAGTTCCGTCCATTAGCAGCACTTTGCATTAAATGCACTCATACAAATGCATTGGTTTTTTTCTTCTTGTTTTTTTGGTTTTGTGGGGGGAACTTGTAGGTCTCGTACCCTTCGACAGTTTAGCCCTCGGCAAGTCAAGTCCGGGTTACGCAATGCAGACCGCCCCTGGGCCAAAACAGAGTGAAATTGTATATGTCGCCCGGCAAAGGGGATTAAGTGCAGTCCGACGAAATACAATGAAATCAACAACAGCGGCGACTATATAGCCACAGTTACAGTTACAGCATTTGCCCAAACAAATAACACAACAAAAATATAAAAAAGAGGGGGAAAATAATAATAAATAACCATGAGCATAGCCGAAGTTTTGTGTACCCTTGGTTGGTTTAATTATTTGTATTTCGTTCTTATGTTCTCTGTTATCTTGAATTACTTTTCCACGAGTCAGCCATTTAGTAAGAGGCCTTGTTTATCGGCATTATCTACACATTCGCACATTCGCACGGTGGAATGTGTTATCGGTGAGTGCGTTTGAACTTGGTTTTACCAAAGATAGAGGAGGGGTTTTTAGGTTTCTATTTGATTTATGTAAATTTCGCTTTTGTAATATGAAAATTTATTACTTATAACTATTTTGTTTTTGTATTATTTTATATCTACGAAGTATCATAGCTTTATAAATTTCAAAAGGCAAAAATACCTTAGTTAAAAAAAGGATGACTTTTGGTTAATAATATAATTTTATAATCCAGCAGCTATAAGATTCTTTCAAAAATAAATAGGAAAATGTAGAAAGCTCCTCGGAAAGGGTATCTGGTTTTTGTAAACAGTAAAAAAAAGGGAAACAGGCGATTGCTACCTAGTTGGACGTTTCATTTTCCACTCGTTCCGAAAATGCCTGAGAGCGCAGCTGCTGGCTGACTTCAAACCGCGATCAAATGGCTCCCCAAGGAGCCGGAGGCGATGATGTCATCTCTCCAGCCTTCTCTACACTCTCCATTCCTTTCCTTTTCATTCCTCTCCTCGATGATCGTTAGTTTTGAGCACTTTTTTCGAATAACAAGACTCTCTGACTGAATGCGTCGCCGCTCTCGGGGAATCGCTCATATCTGCTTGAGCAGGAGAAGGAGGAGCTGGGTGCCGGGGTAAGAATAACAGCGATAGCAGCACCTTTTCCTACTCACACGAGCACTTAAGAGCCAGTATGTGGCGTAAGCAAACAGCAACAAAAGTGAGGTAAAAATGTAGGAAAACAAAAATGCTTATTGCCTCTGCCGAGTTCTGCTGGGGGTTCTTCCCTACCCAAGCTTTGTCTTTGCCTTGAGTTGAGTTGAGTGTGTGTGTGTGTGTGTCTTTGGGTCGTCGTTATATTCAGTCGACTTTATGGCAGTCACTCACCAAGAAAAAACGTTCTGAGATCTCAAATTTCGGTCAAGGGATCCGATCCGTCGCCCCTTTGGTTGGCAACCCTTCCATTGAATCCACGTTAATTACGAGCCAAGTTATCCAAGCCAACAGCTGTCACTTGAGGTTCTAGTTACAGAAAGCATAGAAGACCTAGGGTCTTGATCGGTTACATCTGAATTTGCTATCATGTTTGTTATAAACAATTGCAGAAAGCAGGCTTGTTTATAAAGCTGTTTCTGGGAAGAGGTACTCTCCTATTATGAGTATCCTCTGGGTGACTAAGTGAAGAATTTAAGCCTCTTGGTGTTCAGTCATAAATAAAGAAAGTAAATGATATGTTTACCTATTTAAAGATCAATAATATAGTATAAACACAGCTTTTAACTCAGGAATTTATATATATGAAAGGCATTAAAATCTTGAATTAAGGATCTACCTAATTAATGTCATATACTGAACAGATCTAGATATAAAAACAATACATTTTGACTTAGTTTTTGTCTAAGCTAGGACCAACTTATACACTTTCGTTTACTACAGTCTTAAATCCCAACCAATTTAACTTAAGAATGTTACAGAACCATCTTCAAAAGACTACTTAGTTAATTGTTTAAATTACAGAAACATTCCACTTGGGGAAGTTAACCTGTAATTGTTTTCTTGTCCCATTCCGTTCGTGCTCGCCGCTGTGTATCTCATCCATGGCAGCATGGGCCACGTACTAATCACCTGGCCGCTTTTGGAGCCAAGAATCCACACTCAATTAGCGGGGATATATATACATAGTGTGACGGTTGTACATTTGTACATCCGCCGCACGCAATATACCCTTTCTCCTCCCTTTGCCACACACTCTATCTATCAGTGCGGGCGGCACCTAAATGGAACACTTGGCCCACATGAACTCCGAGCTTCGTGCTCCGTTCTCCCTTGGCAAAGCCACCGAAACACTTGTTGGCCCGTCAGTCACCGTCATTTTTAGATAAGCCATAAACAGTCGCGGGAGGTTTTTATCATAAATCAAATGTTGTTTTGGATTTCCGGTGAAACTACTACCAGTACCAGGTACACCTCGTTGAAAAATTGGGTTCCCTTTATGGAATCCCCATCCCCATCCCCAATCCGAATCCGAGTTCGAGAAGGCTTACAACTCACTCAAATGAACTCGGCTTTTGGCCTGACCAGTAAAGCCAGTCTCCAAAATCATATAATTGACCTCGTTACATTTTTCGCGGATTTTGTTTATGTTTTCGCTCTGGCATTTCTGTCGTTTTTTCTTCCCTCTTATTTATTTTGTATATATATTTATCCAGCCGAAAAATATCGGTCAGCAATTGTCATGGATCATGACACATCGCAAAAGAAAGCGAAATCGACGAAATGAATAATCGCCAGATCGCCGACAGTTGGTTTTGGATTGATTTTACGTAGCAAAGCCCCTCAAGCTTACGTAACTGAGTGTGTGTAGTGGAGTGGAGTGTGTATATTTGCCTAGTGATGCGTCAACAGTCAGCGATTCCCTTTTAGACAGACACACACATTTAACTAATCATCGCCATCTACGCTAAAATATTGCCAAAGTTCAGGCTCACTCGCCGGCTTCAAGCCATGAGGAGATGACATCATCCCGGCGATCGCTGGATGGCTTCAAAAAGCCATCAAGCCAAGCAAAACGTGGCCCCTTGTCTCTGGCATCTGGTATCCTCACTATGGTTTATTATTATGCAATGATCATCAGTCTGGTGTCTTCTCTTGACTCCTCCTCTGTCCGTGGAGGAGGGAGCGATATTCGTTGGATGGGCGGAAACTTCCGTCAAATTTGCGCCTGGGATTATTTTCGTCAAGTACTCAAAACGTTAATAGAATTTTAGTTATTCACGGGTTTAAAAAACTAGAGTCAATATTAACTTGGGTTTAACTGAAATAAGACGAGATAGTTAGTTAGCTGTCAAGAATCGAATGTCTTTCTTGTTTTTGTATCGATACTAACCGAAATGAAATATTTTTTTATCGAAATAATATCGATTTGTATTTTATTAATCGAAATTAGGTCGATTTTTATATTTTTTCGATTAATATCGATATTTTTGTAAGCTCTATCCCAAATTCCTCGTTTAAGGCATTTTAAAACTCAACTAACTTTTCCAAATTTCATTTGTAAACATCCTTAAATGGATCCTCTTTTTTCCTGTGTCTGATTATATGTTAAAGTTTTGCAAAATATGTATGTTTGGTGACATTTTAAGGGGGCTCGTCGTCATAAATTTAAAGTGTTTAATAAAAATGAGCGAGCTGAAGAAGCGAAAACTTCCGTCAATCGTTGATCTTTTTTTTTTTTTTTGGTGAAGTAAGAACCATTAATAGAATTCCCGGAATATTGCTGCTCATTCAATTGTGTGAGGTCTGAATCATGATAAATAAATATGAGCTTATGTTGTACCAAAAATTATTTTCACTTTTCAAGTGGCTTTCGTAGGTGTGAATTAAATTGAGTTTGGCGTGGGCAGAGAGCCCGAACCCTCTCCCAAAAAAACATACTTGTTTTTGGAGTTTCTGCTGACCCACAGTTTCTGTAGTTTATTTTGGAAAGCGTCGAGGAATATGCGGGAAACAAGCCCAGCCAGTTTTTTAAGTCATTTTAATTTTAATTTAGGTAAAAGCCAGTGCCAGGCTTGGCTTAGCATGTCTGGGCCAGGGCCCACTAATGCGCATTGCGTGCCGATCCATCCACCCAGAACGTTCAGGGAACCCAACCCCGAAAAAAAATCGTACATACAGCATAAGCTGAAAGCTTGGGAAATTAATTAGGTTCTTGAGGTTCCAAGGTCCCGAGGCCTGTAAGCATTTCATTGTCACGCCGCTTTGTAATTGCGCGTAATCGTCTTTGTTTATTTATATTAATTCATCAACTGACCTGACCCATAGACCCAAAAAAAATTTAGGAGTTCCGTTGCACAAATGACGCCATTTTCTAAGGGCCAACCGATGACCAATTTTACAAGTTCCGCTTTTAATTATTAATTGTTTTCTAGCTTTCGAAATTCCTCACTCTCTCTCTTCCTCCATAGGCGAAAGCACGTTCTAAGCAGCTGAACATGTGTTTACAAAAAACTGATATATAGGAACTATATTATGTACTCTCCCCGATTATACGTTCCGTACGATTGCCAATCGACACTGAATTTCGAGACTAAACAAAAAAGAAATACCCGAGAAATATGTATATACAAACCATGAAATGCCAACTCCGAGCTTTTCGCCAGCTCGCTGAGCTGACTCATTAAAAATAGCGATACAAATATTTTCTTAAAAAAAAAAAGGGAGCCAAAGAAATAGCTATAATTTTGCCATTCTCCAACCATTTTTCATTTAGTTTCCGAACATTGTTTGTCCGTTGGTGGGGAGAGAAGACCACCAACTGTCAAATTTGTTTGGGGTTTCTTGCCGATCGCCAAAGAAGAAGAAAACGTGTAAGAAACGGTCGGAATTCATTAGTCTCTTAACGGCTTTTTTGTTTACGATTATGTATGGTTGCGTAGATTATGCATAAACTCACCGCAGAATCCCATAAACATATTTTTTGTATTCCCAATTCCTAATCAAAATTTATTCATCTGCCCCGAGGGTGTCAATTTATCTGCCATCATCGTGATCACGATAGCGCGCAGGCTCTCTAAGTTATGACCATCTTGGGGCCAGATTCTCCCCTCGAACAGCAGAAGAATGTCAATCAAAATTGCTTTTATTAATTGTCTCACGCTTCGGGAGAGAGAGATGAAGCTTTTCTATGGATCCCCAATGATGGATGATGCTGTTAGTTGGTTCCATTCTTTTCTCTTCTCCTACTTTTTCGGCGGATAAGTGCCAACTCTAATGAACTGACCTCCTCTGTAAATCGTTTGACCGTTATTCGCGGACAAAGCGATTTGCCAAAAAGCGCCAATGATTGCAATTATCGATAATAATCGTCAGTAGTTTCTATTTTCTTTTATTTGGAAGCCCTCGCGATTATCGCCTAGCTTCTGGGATAAAGTCATCATTTCCAGGCGATTAACATATTCCGCGGCTCTATTCCGCCTATCTTGACGGCAGATCAGTTGGTTTTATTGGGCTCGAAACAACGAAAAAGGTCGTACATTTTTATGTTCGATATATAATTCTCGACTACCGTTGTGGAGGTGAATACATACAGAGAGCGGAGTGGGAGAGTTGGGTTTAATAATGCAAAGTGCATTCACCTCAATTAGGTTTACACAGTGTACACACAAAGTCAGGGGAAAGCTTCTGAGTTGTATTTCACTTTTTTTTTTTTTTACTGCATCACGGAACGGAACTCCCCTTCTCAGACTCCCCTTAAATTTACGAGCTTACTTGCAGTTTTCCCCTCAGTCTGGCGATAAGGAGTATGGGGCATGGAATACAACTCAATTGGCGACAATCGTTCCATTTGTTTTCTGAGATCATTCATTTTAATAGACTTCGCCCGTCAGAACCAAATCGCACTCAAAATATATATGTACATGGCAACAATAAACAGACAATTGTGGCTAAAATAGTAGGGGTTTTTAAAGGAGAAATCAAATAAAATATGTCACAAATTACTAACCATTTCGTATCTGTATTTGCTTGGCAATAAAAGCTGTTTGTAATAAAAAATTAATAGATGAAAACGTCATTAAGATATGAAAAAGTGTTACAGTGCTTTTTATCAGTTTTACTATTGGTTAGGACATTTTTTTAAACAGTGAAACCTTTTTATAAAATATAAATGACGGTTAGAATAATAAGGTTTTTAAGGGGAATTTTAAAGAAAGGTATGCCTCAGTATATAATACAAGGTTAAACTCTATAAAAAATATACAAATAAAAGGGTTACAAGCCTAGTACTTACAAGTCAAGTTTATCAAAGGCTTAATTATATATTTTTAAACTTTTTCAAGGGCTTAACTCTAGGTTATTCCTATAACTAGAACTTTAGCCGCAACTGTTTATATTTGCGGCCATACTTTGCGATAAATGTCGGCTAATCTAAATCAGTTAGCGACAGCCATTCAATTCAATCAAATAAAACTAATAAAAGGCGTGTTAAGTGGAGCCGCTCTGATATGACCCAAAGTTTGTTAAACATTTTGATTTGATTTTTATTTTTATTGGCAAGCCAACCCAATGGAAACGCGACACGCAACGATTTTGCGGTTTGCGGTCGGCAGACTGCCAGTGGAAATGGAAATGGAAATAGAAACAGAAATAGGAGTAAATCCGATTGGGGGCCAGCAACAACAGCTGCTGGGTGCTCAACAAGTGGCTTTAAGCTTGGCCAAAATCGGTGCGAAGGACGCCCAAGCGGCCGGCAAAACTTAAGGCCAAATATGGTCAAGACGACGCTCAGCTATCGGATCGGCATTGGCAAATATGGATACTTACTTATTCTACATGAGAACAACATGGAAGCCGAGCGTGAACGTGACTGACTTTAGCAAGTTCAACAAATCGAATAAATACGGGGAGTGGCGGCGGCGATCGCTGACAGCAGCGAGAGTTATCGCCAGAGGGAGAAAATAAATGGGGAAATGAGAAATGGGAAGTGAGGGGAACCTAATGCAATCTTATCCTTATCGCAACTTGAAATATAACCGCCGAATTGTCACGAGAAGAGTGTGCTGTGTGTATGTGTTTATAACCAATTAGTGATAAGTCTGCTATCAGCGATATTTCACGAGATAACCAAGGGGAAATGGCCCACAAATATAATAATGGCCTGCACTTGATTTAGCCAGCGATTGGGTGCTCAGTCTAGAAAGTCCAGCAGATCTAGAGGGATTACCAAAAAGCAAGAGACATGTACCAGTCCAAGGTGGCTGCCCTTAAAATCCCTATATTATAAAATATATTCATTTTCCCTTATTCTTATTTTCTTATTTTCCAGATCAACTCAAAGTACAGCGAGGAGCTGGCCCAGGAGTCCCTGGAGTGGATCAAGGCCGTCACCGCTGAGCCCATCAACACATCCGGCGACACCGACAACTTCTTCGAGGTGCTCAAGGATGGCGTGATCCTGTGCAAGCTGGCCAACGCCCTGCAGCCCGGCGCCATCAGGAAGATCAACGAGAGCAAGATGGCCTTCAAGTGCATGGAGAACATCAGCGCCTTCCTCGAGTGTGCCAAGAACTTCGGTGTGCCCACCCAGGAGACATTCCAGAGCGTTGACCTGTGGGAGCGCCAGAACCTCAACTCTGTGGTTATCTGCCTCCAGTCGCTGGGTCGCAAGGTGAGACCAATGATAATGAGTGCTCAAAAGATCAAAGATTATTTTGATA
>JAEIIF010042724.1:0-10277 GCA_018874455.1 Drosophila trapezifrons
GGACAACACGCTGCTCATAGAGATGGAGTACGCGGATGGCGGAACGCTGTCCCACATCATTGCCGAACGCCAAGGCAAGCAGCACTTCCCGGAGCGCTACATAATCGCTGTGTTTGAGCAAATATCCAGCGCCATTAACTACATGCACTCGGAGAACATCCTGCATCGGTGAGGAGGGTTCAGGATTATCTTTAAGATATTGTTATGGCTGTTTCTTGTGTCTGCAGGGATCTGAAGACAGCGAATGTCTTCCTCAACAGACGAGGAATCGTCAAGATTGGCGACTTTGGCATTTCTAAGATAATGAACGCCAAGGTTCACGCCCAGACTGTGTTGGGCACACCCTACTACTTCAGTCCCGAGATGGTAATGGAGCCTTCTTAGTCCTTCATTAGCTTACTTCTCCTATATATATCTATACTCTAGTGTGAGGGGAAGGAGTACGACAACAAGAGCGATATTTGGGCTCTGGGCTGCATCCTGGGCGAGATGTGCTGCCTGAAGAAGACCTTCGCCGCCTCCAATCTGTCCGAGCTGGTCACCAAGATCATGGCCGGCAACTACACGCCAGTTCCATCAGGCTATACGTCGGGATTGCAAAGCCTCATGTCCAATCTGCTGCAGGTGGAGGCCGCCCGGCGACCCACTGCCTCAGAGGTTCTTGTCTATTGGATTCCTCTGATATTCCGCAGCCTGGGAAAGAACAAGGGGCAAGCCGGAAACTTAAATATCTTTGCTATCCATTGTTAACAGATCTCTCCACAGCTATTCCTACGAGGATGATGTGGGTGGCTCTAGTGGCAAACACCTGGCAGCTGTTGTCCCCGCTGCCGGCCACAGCAACGTGACCATGGAACTGGAGCTGCCCACCGCTCAAACGGAGACGAAGCAGCTGATGAGTGCAGAGACGGCAGCGCCGCATGAGATCCTCGAGAAAAGGTAATCGCTTGACCAGTCTCTAGTCCGACTCATCACTGATCCAGGTAATCCTTAGATCCGTTCTCTACCAGCTGAAGGCCTTTGGCACCTGCTTCAGCATGGCTCCGATCCAGCTGCCGCCCAAGGCCGTCATCGTAGGCGTAGCCATGTCCGACTCCCACTTTGTGGTGGTCAACGAGGATGGATCAGCTTACGCCTGGGGCGAGGGCACCCACGGCCAGCTGGGGCTTACAGCGCTGGAGGCCTGGAAGCACTACCCCAGTCGGATGGAGAGCGTGCGCAACTACCATGTGGTGGGTGCCTGTGCGGGCGACGGCTTCACCATTTTGGTCACGCAGGCTGGAAGCCTCCTTAGCTGCGGAAGCAACGCCAATCTGGCCCTGGGGCAGGACGAGCAGCGCAACTACCACACTCCCAAGCTGGTTGGCCGACTGGCGGACGTGCGAGTGGAGCAGGTGGCGGCCGGACTGCACCACGTCCTGGCCTTGAGTCGGGAGGGGGCAGTGTATGTGTGGGGCACCAGTGCCTGCGGAGCCCTCGGACTGGGTAACTACCAGCATCAGCAGTGAGTTTCCAAAAGGATTTTAGGCGACAAAATATCCTATTTGCCTTAAACATATCCATCTTACTTGTTCCAGGAAATTTCCCCAGAAGATTCTGCTGTCCCATGTAAAGACCAAACCCACAAGGATTTACTGTGGTCCTGATACCTCCGCCGTTCTGTTTGCGAATGGAGAGCTTCACGTCTGCGGCAGCAATGATTACAACAAGTTGGGTTTCCAGAGACCAGGAAAGATCACTGCATTTGTAGGTAACTCTTACTTATATCACTACCCTTACTGCCATCTGTCGCCCCTAGAAAAAAGTCCAACTGCCGCACAAGGTGATCCAGGCCTGCTTCTCGTCCACACACTCGGTGTTCCTCGTAGAAGGCGGCTATGTCTACACTGTGGGTCGCAATGCTGAGGGTCAGCGCGGAATCCGGCACTGCAACTCGGTGGATCATCCCACCTTGGTAGATGCTATCAAAGCTCGATATATTGTGGTTTGTAGTCAACTGCATTAGCACAGGTTCGCCAAATTAGATGTATTATCCACAGAAGGCCAACTGCAGCGATCAGTGCACGATTGTGGCCTCGGAGGACAACATCATCACGGTTTGGGGCACACGCAACGGCCTGCCAGGGATTGGATCCAGCAGCAGTGGCCTGGGAATGCAGATTTGCACACCGAACACGGAACTGGAGCTGGGCAATAACACGGCGGCGTTCACAAACTTCCTGGCATCGGTTTACAAGTCAGAGTTGATACTGGAACCAGTCGATATTTTGGCGTTAGTATTCCTAAAAGAATTTAAATTAAGATGCCACAAAATACTAAAAAATCTCATCCTCTTACAGGCTTTTCTCCTCCAAGGAGCAGTGCGATCGTGGCTACTATGTGCAGGTCCATGACGTCTATCCCCTGGCTCACAGCGTCCTGGTTTTGGTGGACACAACCACTCCACTTATTTCCTCCTATGAGGGAGAATATCCCCAGATGTAGCCTCAATAAATTACACCAATCAGTTCCGATTATTTGCATGTCTGTCATGCTTTTTTATTGATAATACATTTATTTATCCAAATGTAAGTGTAGAAGCTTAGACTACAACTAAAGCGAACTAAAGTAGAAGCAACGCTCCATTGGCGCTGTGGGAAAGGTCATTCTGTGGGTGTTCAGTGGGGCGAAGGGTGCTGGGTTAGTTGGTTTGTTGCCTCTTGTGAAATGCACGTTGCCCGCCTAGTAGCGCGACACCTGTCCGCTATAGCGATCCTGAGCGGGACGACTGGCGCCGTACATGCCGCCGGCCGCACCGCCGCCGCTGCTGTTGCCCTGATAGCCCGTTGAACGATCGTTGTAGCCGCGATCGAAGCGACCCTGGACCGGTCCCTGACGCCAGGTGTTGTCCTCCACGGGTGCTGACTTCTGCCACGAATTGTTGCTATGCATATTCGAGGACATGCCGTTGTTGCTGTAGGACTTCATCTGGTTACCGCCACCACCGCTGCCGCCCAGATGAGAGCTACCACCGCCGGACGAGGGGGCCCAGATGTTAACGTTGTTCGAGCTGCTGCCGTAGCCTCCGCCGCCGCCGGCGCTGGAGTTGTCATAGCGCTTGTTGCCCCTGTAATTATCGACAAGGAATAGAGTTAGAAGGGAAGTAAAATGATTTAAAAACTTAGGTGAATTAAGGGAGAAGAACAGAACCACAAACAAGTTAATTAACATGTTCAAATACATGTAGATGCTTTTATTAATCTAATTTGTGAATAAATTTAAAGACACCTAGAGGTTTATGTTAATTTAATAAAGAAAAAAAGGTTTTAATAGGTGACATGCGTATAACTTTAATATAAATAAGATTCAGGATGAGTATTGCCAATTAAAGCAGCGTTTGACTTACAGGCTTTGCGAATCGTCGCGTCTGTAGTTCGAGGTGTTGTTGCGATCCGAATCGTTATAGCGTCCACCGCTGCTGGCGTTGTTCTTGTTCACATAGGAGCTAGCGCCTCCGCCTGTGTTGTTCTTGTGCAGATATGAGCTGCTGGAGCCTCCAACGGTGCCGGACAGTGGCAAGTGACGCACTTCCACGTCGCGCTTGTAATCGTCGCGCTTGCTGGATGAAGTGTAGTCGTGCTTGGAGCTGGAGACGCCGTAGTCATTGCCACTCGAGCGCTTGGTGGGCAAGGTCGAGTAGTCGTCGACAGCATTACGTTTGGATCCAGACGAGGCGACATAGTCGTTGCGCTTGTTGCCGTAGTCTATGCGTTTGTTGGAGCTCGAATAGTCATCCAAAACGCGTTTGGTGCTCGACGAGGAGCCATAGTCATCATGTTTCTTGTCATAGGTGCTGCGAGGGGAAATAAACGAATGAGTTTCAGGTAAATCAATGCATTTTTTCCAATTCGTAAGCAGAGAAACCCACCTGCGAGAGCTGACTAGATTCGTATCAAATCTGGGTGGTGGTGGAGCATCAAAAATAGCTGTACGCTTGCGATCGGTAACGTCTCCGTAGCGGTCATCGGTGCGCTTGCTTACGACGCGCTTGACAGGATCGTCGCGAGACTCCATAATCCTGTGCGGGTGATTCGACAAGAGCGAGAGGAAGAGAGAGGGAAGAGACGAGAAAAGTTTGGTTAGTAGGGCTAGCAGTGGCTGGTCGATAGGGAGTGGGGGGTTGGTTGGGAAGTGAGCCCACAGACTCGGGGCTTTAGACTAGGGATGCATCATCATTGGCCTATAAACCGTTTTGAAGCAGTTTAGAGTCGAAGAAACAACGTGGAGGAGGCTGGCTGCAGCAACTAAAGTTAACGCACTAATCACACGGACAAATGCGGTCCGAAAGAGAGTACAAAATAAATATATAGATAGATATATCTGTGTTGTTGTCTCTGCGTTGGCACGAGTGCAACGCGATACGATTTGTTTTGGTTTTTGTTTTTGTTAGCATACTTCATCTGTTGTCGCTTCAGCTCGAGGCGTTCCAGCTCGATTTTCTCGCGCTCCAGCTTCTGGCGCTCCCGCTCCATGCGCAGCAGCTCGGCCTTCTCGCGCTCGAGCCGCTCGCGCTCGACGGCCAGCTTGCGCCGCTCCTCGGCCAGGCGCTCCTCCTCGACGCGCTGCCGGTCGCGTGCCTCCCGGCGACGACGCTCCTCCTCACGCAGCTCGCGCTCCCGATCACGGAGGCGCTGGCGCTCACGCTCCTCGCGTATCTTCTGGTAGGACAGCATTTCGCGCTGCCGGCGCTCACGTTCCCGTTGACGCTGCGAAATCTCGCGGTCGACATCGCGAGGATTGCGGCCCGGGCGATGGTCCTGGTTGCCGGGCCCCTTGTGGCCTCCAGTGCCAGATCGTTCGCGATCGTGGCGCCTGTCCTGGCTGGCGGCCGATTTGCCCCTGTCATCGTTGCGGCGCTGATTGCGCTCCCTGTTGCCGCCCTCCTTGCCGTCGCGCTTGGAGTCGCCGCTGTTGTTGGACTTGCTGTCGCCGTTTCCATCGCCGCCCTTCTTGTCGTCGGCACCGTTGGTGCTGGAGCCCTTGCCAGTTCCGGACTTCTTGCCGCCGTCGTCCTCCTTCTTCTTGTTGTTGTTGTTGGTGTTTCCAGCGTCGCCCTTGCCCTTACCCTCCTTGGAGTTGTTGGTGCTGCCGCCGATCTCGTTCTTGGTGCGTTCTACTGAAATGATGCGTCCATGCAGCTCGGTGCGATGGAGATTCTCGATGCACCGCGATGCATCCCCGGAGGAGGACATAGTCACGTAGCCGTAGCAGCGGGTGCCCGGCGTACGCGTGTTGGTGACCACCTTGGCGCCAATCACCTTGCCGAACTTGGAAAAGATCGCCTTGAGGTCGCTGGCACGGGTCAGAGTGGAAAGGCCGGAAACCCAGAGATTGCGCGACAGCGTCGCCTGCTTGCTGTTCGATGAGTTGGCACCGTTGGCACCATTGCCAGCGCCCGATCCTGGGCCCGATCCCGAACCGGACTTGCTGCCAGCGGTACTCGATGCTGCGGAGGATGCGGCACCAGCTGCGGCTGTCGATGATTTCTCTGCAAGTTCCATGTAAATAATAATATTGGAAGAGAGTTATGGTCAGAGCTTTGAGTGGCTGTAACTGGTTAACTGTTTTGGTTTATGATACGGTCTTTAAGGGAAGCATGTTGTGAACGCACACATTTTGTAGCTGCTGCTGATGTTGGAGTTTAGAGCGCAATCATCGCAAGATTACCGACACAAACGTCACCTAACGGAGCGAAGAGAGTGTGAATTTGATCAGGCTGCTGGTGAAGACCGAAGATCACTGCAGCTGGGTCCTCTGTCGGGGCGGAATGGGTCCGGGATAATGAGAGGATAGAGAGGAAGGATGTTCGTTCCACAGCCAACAGCTCACAACGCCAAACGTCGTCCATGTGCCGAGCACTCGGTTCCTCCGTTCCCTCTGCTGCCGTTTGGAGTTCGGAATGTGGAGTAATCCTAAAGTAGAGGGTCTTTGTCCAGTTACTGCAACTCCCAGGATCAGCAAAGGAATGATTCCTTCCATTTATCAACTCGATTTCGATCAGCTGAACCGTTTTTGTTCTCTTGGTTTTTAGAGAAGTAACATAAGGCATTTGTTCTGATAGTCAGCCCTTTTTCTCCCTGGAGAATATCAGGATCGAAGTTGGATTAGTTTCCGTTGAAGCAAACTGGAACAAAGTACTGTTAGATTAGCTGGAATCATCGAAGTAGAAGGTCCAACGCCGCTGCTTTGCCAATAACTCGCATCCTCGGTGGTTTTCCCCGAGTCCCTTGGTGTCCATTTCCATGTCCATGTGTCCTAACCAAATTCACACTCTCTTGCACAATCTTTGGCACATGGTCCTTAATAGTATGGCTCAACTTTTGTTGAGATTATCGACCTTAACTGGGGTTCATGCTTGGCCCGAACAAACAATCCCAAACGCAAAACCTTCCGAACATACACACCGAACTTAGCCATGCTAGAACTGTAACTTAAATTACCTTTATCATCCTTTTGGTTTAATGATTTTCCAGACGACTTTTGATCGCTGTGAGTCAAGAAATAGAAAGATCAAACAGTTAGAGGCTTCAAAGAGAGACTGGGAAGATGCAGAGGATGTTTCCTTACCTGGCATCTTTTTTGTCAGATGATTTGTCATCCTTCTTCTTGGAGCGTGCGCTCTCGTCACTCTTCTTGTCGGCACTCGAGTTGGATTTATCTGATTTGTTGGCCGGTTTCACTGTGAATTGTACTTAGTAAAGTCAGTCTCAGTCCTGAATTGATATTTAGATTAAGAAAACAAAAAGCACACTGAATACCGAAAGGGGAATAACAAATTAGAACTCTTTCCAAAACAGAAAATCTCTCAAAAAGCTGTAAATCTTTAACGAGAGCCGAAATGGAAATGTATTCGTAGTTCGTAACGAATGCGTCTGGCTTGCAAAACCAGAAAGAGGCGGGGAAAATTCATGTATACATAAAATCAGTGACGATTCCCCTCAATGTAAAATATTCGCAGCATCTACAGCCCCAAAACTGGGTCCCCTTAACTCACCAGACTTAATAGACTTGTCGTCGGGAGCCTGAACAGAAAACAAATTGAATTAGAATAGTGCAATCTAGGGGCGGAGCTTCCTAGTTACCTCGTCGTGCAGCAGCTTCTGCTCATCCTCCCCAATTGTCAGATTGATGGACTCGTCATTGTCCATGTTTCCGGTATCACCGGTATTCTCCTCCTCGCCCTGGATTTCATTGCCGGCCTGGCCATCATCATCTCCATTGTTCTCGGCCCCATCCGGATCATCGCCTTCGGCCTCCTCCCCATCTCCGTCTCCATTCTGCTGCTCATCATCATACTCGTCCTCCTCATCATCGTCATCGAGGATCACGCACTCATCGTCCACATCCCCCACTTGGTCAATCTCGTGGCCGTCATTGTCCTCGTGATGGGAGAAGTCGTTGCCGTTCTCGGATTCCTCGCCCTGTAGCTCCTCATCTACGTCGATGGGCTCCTCCTTGACGATTACTTCCGTCTGGGCAACCTTTATGGGCATCGGTATCGGTTTCTTGGCCCTAGCACCCGGCGTTATGAAGTAGGTGGCCGGGTCTAGTCCCTCCTCCTTAAGTGCCTGGAAAATGGGCACGCACACAAACAAACGCATATGTAGACATGAACACACACAAGCGAACGCAGCAATTGCACAACTGACTGCGCTTATAACGGTCTTCCCACCCAGACAGGCACCAACTGAAGCGCGCCGGTGGGTGTGCACTCACCTTTTCCAGACGGTCGATGAGCACCGCCTTCGGGCCTACAGTCTCCAGCTCGCGCTGTTCCAGCTGGTCTTTTAGGTCGCATACGCGCAACTCGCAGATTTTCTTGCCTTGCTCGGGCATGTTCACTTGTGCTCGGTCACTGGGTCACTATTCTTATTAAAATTACGACAGGGACTCACTCGAAATTCGGAGAAGTCAAAATTACAATTACTTTTTCCTCGTCTCAAAACGTGTGAAAAATCTCCTGTCAGATACACACAATCAGTGTTGCCAGAAAACAATTTTCCTTCGTCCTAAAAAATCTCAAGCAGTCGAGATTTCCCCTAAAAAATCCACTTTTCCTCATAAATGGAATGGCGCCGATAAATTCATAGGAATGTGTCAACCCTACTAGTTATCTTAAAAATTAAAAAAAAAAACTTTAATGAACAAATTTTGATTTTTTTAATACCTATTCTTTTATTTAAAAATATCTCCTTTTTCTTTTTAGGGAAACGATAATATATCGCGCGTAAACCAAACTCATTACGATAGTTTCCCATCGCCAGAAACCGACTTTTGTGCCATCCCTAAAGCCAGTGGTTAGTTTCGCGGAATTTTCTGTTTATCTTCAACTTATTTCGAATAATAGCGAATCTTCGCCATGTCTGTGGTGATAGAGACCACGCTAGGCGACCTAACCGTTGACCTGTTCACCAGCGAGCGACCCATCGCCTGTCTGAACTTCCTGAAGCTGTGCCAGCTCAAGTACTACAACTTCAATCTGTTTCATACGGTGCAGCAGGGCTTCATAGCGCAGACCGGTGATCCAAGTGGCGCCGGGGACGGCGGCTCCTCCGTCTGGGGAGTGGTGGAGGGCTTACAAAAGCGGTTCTTCGAGGCGGAATACCTGCCCCGCATCCACCACTCTAGCGCCGGCATGCTATCGCTGGTGAGCGCGGGCAAGAATCTGGTTGGCTCCCAGTTCTTCTTCACGCTGGGCGAGAGCTTGACCTCGCTGGATGGCACCCACTGCGTCATCGGTGAGGTAGTGGAGGGGCACGAGGTGCTGCGTAAGCTGAACGACGCCATTGTGGACGATGGCTTTCGTCCCTACCAGGACATCCGCATCACGCACACGGTGGTACTGGAGGATCCGTTTCCGAATCCTCGCGGCCTTAGGGCACCCAGTCGCTCGCCCTCGCCCAGTGCCGAGCGCCTGAAGAACGGCCGCATCGCAGCCGACGAGGACATCGACGACACGGACGGCAAGACCATGGAGGAGATGCAGGAGATGCTGGCCAATCGGGAAGCCAAGGCGCGTGCCACCATCCTTGAGATCGTCGGCGATCTGCCTGATGCGGACATGGCCCCGCCGGAAAATGTTCTCTTTGTGTGTAAACTAAATCCAGTAACAACCGACGATGATCTGGAGATAATCTTCAGTCGCTTCGGCGTGGTCAAGGGATGCGAAGTGATACGCGACCGCAAGACTGGAGATTCCCTGCAGTACGCCTTCGTGGAGTTCGAGGATCAAAAGTCCTGTGAGGCTGCGTACTTCAAGATGGATAATGTCCTAATCGACGATCGTCGCATTCACGTCGACTTCTCGCAATCCGTATCCAAGGTTACCTGGCGAGGCAAAGGACGCGGCGTGGTTGGTGACGATGGCAGGCTGGACTTTGACAACTTGCGGGATAACAAGGATAATAGGAAACCCACACAAGGCCGGAGCAGGACCGATGAGCACAGAGATAGCAAAAGGTCCGAAGATCCGAGAAGCAGGCTGAGCTCTGCGGAGCGACGAAAGGCAAGGGAACAACGCCACCAGGAGCTGAAGGAACGAGATGAGCGAAAGAATGTGCGCAGGCGTTCGGGATCCAGGGAGCAAAAAGAAAGGCGTCGATCAACCTCAAGAAACCGAAGCGACAGAACAGGCAGGGATTGCACCGATCGAAAACGTTTCAATGAGCGAGAGCAGAGAGATCGACGTCGGTCAGTCTCAAGGGGTCGTAATGATAGAAGACGTTCCAGGTCCAGAGATATGGCACAAAGAAGACGTTCCAGATCTGGAGATCAGGCACAAAGAAGACCGTCCAGAACAAGAGACCTAACACAAAGAAGACGTTCCAGAGATCGCATAGAAAAGAGAAGATCACCTTCAAGGGATCGGAACGATCGCATTCGAGATAGATCCTCGCAAGACAGAAGGCGCAACGAAAGAGGAGGCGGTACAAGCAGAGAAGCAATCAGAAACCGAGAAAGATCCGCAGAGAGAAGGTATGTTTTCAATAGCCCCATCATTCCAATTAATGTGTAATTACATCCTAATTTGCAGACCTCAAGCTAAAAGAAATGCTTCCCGTGATCGTGACGAGTCTAGGCTGAATAGGAATTCAAGCCGGAAGCAGAGTCCCGAAAAGAAACGCAGACAGTCCCCGTCCGTGGAAAAGAAGACCAAGAAACAAGCGAGGAAGAAATCGAAACGGGCAGCCAGCAGCAGTTCAGAGTCCAGCGAGAGTTCCTCTGAATCAGACAGCTCT
>JAEIIF010042811.1:0-10344 GCA_018874455.1 Drosophila trapezifrons
ACATGATCATCTGGACCATCGACTCGGACAGGTGGAGGAACTCCGGGCACTTGAACAGCGCGTGCGCCTTGCTCTCCACGAACGACAGTATCATGTTGACCAGCTCGGAGGCGGATGTGTAGCGCCAGTAGTAGTTCTCCAGCGAGATGAGCATCGGGCAGACAACCTCGATGCGGAGGAACTGCTTGCAGTGGTGGAAGCAGGCCTGCAGCAGCTCCGGCAAGTCGTAGTGCTCGGCGGCGCAGAGGAGGCCTAAGGAGGAGATGGAGAGAGAGATAAAGACATCAAGAGATAGAGAGATCTAGAGGAAGATCTATTTACCTGGTATGGAGACGCAGGTGAGCGGACAGGTGCCCGTGTGCAGGTAATCGAGCAGCACACGGAACGTGTCCGGATCGAACTCGATGATGTTGAACTCGGTCTGGGCCAGCTTGGCCCGGTCCACCTTCTGGGCATCCGCGCAGACGGAGAGCCGGGGCACGGCCAGCTGGTTGCTGCCCGGCTTGTCCTTGTCCTTGTCCTTGCTGTCCCTGTCTGCAATCGCCATTTTGGGTGGTGGTGTTGGTATCAACGCGCGAGGTGGGAGTGGTTATCGTGGTCAGTTTCGGTCAGTTATCGGTCATTGGTCATCGGTAGTTGGTCATCGTTGGCAGTTGTCGAAAGTAACGATAACGATAACGATAATTCGATGGCAAAGCAAAAACCGCAAATCATATTCCGAAATAAAAGCGAATTGAATGTAAATCATTTGTCAGTTGTTAAGGATAAACCGAAAAACATATTATCGATAAGAAGTTTATGTTTTTTATGTTTATTATTTTTTGTTTTTTGTTTTTGTTTGCGGGGGGAGTGGCAGTGGGCGGTGGCGAGTCACGTGAGATGAGAGAATGGCAAAATTTTGTTTGTTGTTTAATTTAAATTATTTCGTTTGTTTGAAGATTTGTTTATAGAGAAGAACAGAAGAAAAGATTGTAGAGAGAAGGAGGAGAGAACGATAACAAACAAATAGTCATGACGGACAGAAAGGGAAGTAAAGATATAGGCCAAGAAAGAGAGAGAGGGAGAAAGAGAGAGAGAGAGATCAAAACAGTGTGGTGAGTTTGAATCCAATGGTAGAAATAGTCGCATAACAGTAAAATGCAAGCAGTTTTGGTGAGCAGAGGTGAGTTGTGGCGAGTTTCATGGTAAAAAGGTGAGTTGTGGCGAGTTTCATGGTAAAAAGGTTAGTTATGGTGAGTTTTTATAGTAAAAAGGTGAGTTGTGACGATTTTCATGGTAAAAAGGTGAGTTGTGGCGAGTTTTATGGTAAAAAGGTGAGAGTTTTATGCAAAATGCATTTATTTAAAGACAAATATGTAATCGGTGATTATATTGGGAAAATGTAAGAGATGGCACGATATTTTAGGCAGGCAAATCAAAAGGCAATGCATAGTGAATGAATATAGGATGTAATAAGGATAAAGTGCAGATAAAGATGCAAAATGGTCAGAGAGCAACGTTCAAAATATTTGAAGCGTTAAACCAAGGTTATTGTGCAATTGTAACAAAAAATACGAAATAAAAAATATAAAATAACGACCACGAAGAGGGCGTGTGTGTGTGTTCGTTCGTAATTACAATATTTATATATTAATAGGGAGATATAGTATATATAAAAGTCAGTTGGAATCGGGCGATAAAGTACGCAGAGCGGTTTTAGGTTGTTTTTTTTGTTAAGGCAAAGATGTGCGGCGTGCGTAGTTGCAGGTAGTATTATTAACATTAGTTAGTTTAGTTAGTTTTGTACGAGTATTTTACAGAGGTATGGGTTTCGGGAATGGTAGGGGATCATGGGATGGGTATAGGGATTACGGGTTAACGGGAGGAAGTACGGCGTACGACGGACGTATACGTAACATGTGTGGGCGGAAAATTCAAGACAAATCGCACAGCAGAGAGCGAGAGTTGGAGAGAGAGATGGAGAGAGAGAGAGAGAGAGCGGAGAGAAAAGAGAGAGCGGAGAAAAGAGACACGCATCGATATGGTTGCATTCCATCGACTGAAAACCCTTACTCGAACAGTCCGTGGACGAGATCCACTTCTTTTTGTCATCCGGATTCAGCTGATTCGTATTCTTATTCCTTATGGATCGACCCCAGCCCGCCGTGATGGTGCCCAGCCGGGAGAAGGCACGCTTCACCATCGGCGACGACGGCACGCTCTTCGGCCGTATGGAGTCCGAGTCGGGAACGGTCAGGTAGTTGTTGCTCTTGGGCTTCTGGTTCTGCGGCGACACCAGCGATGGGGCGGGACGCGCAAAGATCTCCGCGACGGGGATCTGCGGCGAACCAAAGCCCGTCTGGATGCCGTATAGCATTTCCTGTGGAATATTTCGTACAAGTTTTGGGGTATTTTTGGTATTTTAAAGGTAATATCAGGAGACAACGCTGCGTATGAGTGATTTTTGTAACAGGAAATCATTGCGCATACGCACCGTTGGCCAGATAGATTTTTAATTTACTGAGGCAAGTAGAAATTAGAATGTCAGCAAACAATAATTATATATTTATCAGTTCCAAAAGGAACCTCCAAGTGCTTCTTCTGATTTAGGATCCATTCATCCAACACTCACCTGAAAGACCCGACTGCGCACTCCGAGAATCGCCCTGACACCGATGAATCGAGCCTTCTGCTTGGACTGGCCCACCAAGAAGACGACGTCGAAGAGATGGGCGTTGGTCAGGCACGATGGTTCTTCGTTTAGGAATACGCGGGTAAAGTCCTTGGCCAGTTGGTCGTAGTCCTCGAACTGATCCCGCACAGAGTCGAGGAGCGGCGACGAGGGTCTCATGTGGCCTGTGGATAAACGGCGTTGGATTGTGGGTCATTCGAGGGATCTTTGTCCATGTCTAAAGGTTATTTCGGTTATCGGTTAGTTCTATGTATCAGTTGGGATGTTATTGTGTGTTATCGCTGAAAGAAACGCCTTTAAAAGATCTATGCATGCGTGTATCTATTTTTTCTTGCTAGATCTAGATCGCTCTAAATTAAATAAGAAATATTAGTAAATTGCATCTATCAGTTATTTACATAGGCCATCGGTGTCTTGGGTGTGTTCTTTTGTTTAATTTTGCTTAACATAATCAGAGGATAATCATTGAAGCGAGGTTCATACACACAAATCATATATTTGTACAACATTTTCTAAGGTGGCCATGACATTTTTGTAAATAGAAAGTGTAGAAATCACAAGAAATCAAATGGATTAGGGCATAATAACAGGATAGAATACCTTCAGGAAAGGTGAAAAAAAGGTGTCAATAATAATAATTAATAGCGAGGGAAATAGTGCCCGTGTCAATGTGCTAGATTATATCGATATACTCCATAATCGATTATGGCCCTATGATACTGCATTACAAAACTTCATTAATTAGAGTTTTCACTAGACGCTTGACAGCAGCCATAGGGTTTTACCTAAGTGCGAGCGAGACGACTCTACGGCACTTTTAAAGAGAATTAATGCAATAAACGATAGATTTTATTCGATATCTTTATTTCGATTACAAAATACCGTCTCTGATGCATTAAATTGTATCTAAAAAGTGTATTATTGTCTCAACTCTCTGGAGTTGACTGTTTTACTGCAAAAAAGCATAAAAAAAATATGAAATAAAGAAAAATAAAACCAAATAAGTGTCATATTTATTAATTAACTAAAGGTATGTACAAGAGCAGGTTAAAAAATTAATATAAGGTTTTCCATATACATTACTGCAGGACTTAAATAAATATTATGTACTGCGAATTCCGACTTTTGTTATTTTTAACCTTTTAAATTGGTGTGACCGTACCCGGCTTACAAACAAATCTTAGTTGTCTCTTTCAAGGCTCTAATTAAACCTCTAATTAATGAAGACTCGTATACTGCGTCATAGCCGCATTAGCAAATAAGTTACTATATTTATTGCTACAACTGGCCATGCCATCTTAGAGAATCTGGCAAAGTTGGGTACAAAAAATTTGGAAAAGTGTCTTATTCAACGAAGGGAGCCAATTGGGTTTCAGCCATTATCTGACTGCGAATTATAGATGTATGTGGAATCTTTAATCTTTAAATGATTAACACTCCTCAAATACACTTTATTTTTTTGGTTTTTTTGGTTTTTTGAATTTGCATTTGAAGCCATTGCAGCTCACCGCAGTTAGGATTTGTGGTGGCTGTTGGGGGATTTAGCATCGATGGGGGAATGGCTGGGTTTGATTTTTGGATGCCATCGATCTTAGCAACTTAGCAGCTCCGCCAGGCTCTAAAGAGTTTCCGGAAAAAGGCTAGAATAAGGCCAAATAATATCAAACTATAGAGAAAGAGAGGGATGTTCTCAAAAGACAAAAGACACACACGGAAATCAATATATATATTTCTTTTTGTACGCAATATAAGACATAAAAACTTAGGCGTTAATACACAAAATATATGAAATGGATTCTTTTATCAGCCAAATAATATAGAATTTACCTTTTATTCATTTCCAAAATATACATACGACATAAAGTACGCATATTAATGGGAAAAACCTCTTTAAATAAGGAAAAGAATTTACCACTATTGATATATATTCATTTGGCTTACTTCTCTGCGAGTATAGGATGCTTTTGTTTTGTATGAAAATGTTCCTAAAATGTTTGTCGATAAACTTGGTCTTAGGGAAAATTGTTTAATTTTTTTTTAATATTTTTCCACACCAAAAAAATAGAAGAAAGAATTTTAATTGGGGAAAAACGAACAGAACTGATTGCAAATAATGGCAATCGAATGTTTGGCTGTATATATACTCCCATATATATAGTGGCAACTGGGCAAAGGTAATTGAGTAATCTGTGGCAGCTTGTAAGGGAATATATAGCATATATATGGAGCACAGCCTGGAATTTATGCATTGGGTTGGAAGATGGAAGATGGTTGATGCCGAACTACATATTGGAGCTGGAATTTGCATAACTTTAATATGCATAGTTCGGAGGCGGGTCTTTCCCTTTGGGGATCACTTCAATTTCCCAGCCTCAACCTTTTCCTTTCAGTCGGGTTCGGTGGGTGTGCGCTTAAGTGTGCCAGTGTGGCAGTGTGCGAGTGTGGCAGTGTACGAGTGTGGCAGTGTACGAGTGTGGCAGTGTGCCAGTGTGCGAGTGAATAAATCAAATTAGATTTGTGTGTTGTCTAATGCAACAAATAGCAACAAATAAATAACAAGAAATCTAAACAAAATCACAACAAGCACCAACGACACCATCAAACAACAACAACAACAACGAACAGCAGCCGAGGGTGTGCGTGGGGTGTGTGTGTGTGTGTGTGTGCGTGGAGGGTATGTGGCGGGGTGGCAACAATAGATTTCCTTCCACTGATAAAATTATACAAACATGAACCATATTTCTTAGCCGGACAACGGACGACATACACACAGAGAAAATATATCAATAAAAGCTTTATTTCTTTAACTTTTGAAGGTAAAAGATATCTAAAAAAGCATTATTTCTTTAACTATTTAAGGTAAAACTATTTATAAAAGCATTATTTCTTGATCTATTAAGGGAAACAAAGATTTTTCCATTTTTAAAAAATATTTTCATGCCTAATCCCATATTAGAAAGTTCTTCGCAAACTAATAAATAGGTTTATCTAGTCAGAAGCTCATAAAAGTGTTCTCAGTGTACGAATAATAGCTGGGTGTTGCTGTGTGTGTGTGTGTGAAATGCACAGATAAAGGAAGAGCAGATTGTCCTGGCCGGGAGGAGCTGGAATAGAGAGGGATTGTGTGACATGAGGCACGTTTCCGGTGGGCACATACACAGCCGGATGTGTTAATGACGGAAGCGGAAGTGTCAGTGTGTGTGCGTCTCTCTGTGTGTGAGCCAATGTGTGTGTGTGTGTCTGTGTGTGGAGGGGGAGGGGCATTTTTTGGTGAAAGTTCAACCGAAAGCAAGACAAAACGATTAATCAAACATACTCGTACAGGAACTGTGTCACAAAAGGAGCGCGCGCCAAATGCAAATGTCTCCGCCTCCGCTCCACCATTTCTTTTTTTTGGTCTTTTCTATTTTCCTTTTTTTAGGGTCACAGTAATGTCGGCAATTTGTTCTCGCGATTTGTTTATAAATCTCCTTAAGGTCCCTGGCAATGTTAAGTCGGAATGATGGGATTTAAAGCCTCAGAAGGTGATGTGCGAAACAGAAAAAGGAGACTGAGAGTCGCGGAAATATTCGAGATCTTTTTAAAGCGAATTTCTCGATGACAGATGACAGAAATATATTTTTAAGAGTGTGACCAGCTTTGAAAGTCTCACAAATCGCAAAAAATGTAATTAGAGTTGGCTTAGAGGCGGTGCTGTTAGATCGATAACATTCAGAATAATCGTTACTATCGATTGACTATCAATATTTGTAAATTTCGATAAATCTGGTTTGCATTTGTGAACATGGGTTTTAATGGAAATTATTAAGAAATCGCTAATAATCTAAGAGACAGGCAAAACATGCGGGGAACCGGGGGTGTGTGACGGTGCCAGTGGTAAGGGGGGAGGGGAGGGGAGGCACACATACTATGCCTCACACACAGGTGCAACATGGCACAACACGACGTGTGTGTGAGTGACGATGCTGAGTGTTGTAGTTGCAGTTGCAGTTGCTGTTCCAGCTGTGATAGTTGCTGCAGTGGCTGTTGTTCAAAGTGATTGTTGTTGTTGTTGTTGTGTCTGTGTGTGTTGGTTGTGTAGTTGTTGTGGCCCTGTTGCAGCATCATCTCGTGACTGTTGCCGTTGCTGGCCGAATTGCAATAGCAGCAAACGCCGGCGTCCAGCAGGTGCTGCACATGCTGCTGCTGCTGCTGCTGCTGCTGAAGCTGCTGCTGCTGTTCGTGGTGTGTGTTGTTGTCTAGGACACGGGCATGCAACATTTTGAAATATTCATCCTCACCGATCGGTCGCCAGCTGCCGCGGCGATAGGGCTTCGGTATCTGGCCAGTCTCGGCGTGATTGGACAGATTCATCACCAGATCCTCAAGCATCTGCGACCGGGTGCGCTCCTGCATCCGGGCGAATTTCGGTGCCGAGTACGAGGCCCTCTCTCCATTGACGATCTTCGTCAGCAGCCACTCCCTGGCGAGCATTACGGGGATGGGGATTTATAGAAAGGGGACTTATAGAAAGGACAATGACTCACCGGAACATGGGACCCTTCTCGAAAACGGACTGCTCCCAGAGGTAGGGCTTGTAGGCGCCTACCTCGTCTCTGGTCACAACGGACACTTCGTATCTCGTGGGCTTGTGCTTGATCCTGGCTGAGACACGAACCTGTAAGGGGAATGCCGGTCATAGTCAGGTCATAGTCAGGCAGTGGCACAGTGAACCCGCGGGCGCCAATTATCGGTACTCACGAGTGAACCCGCGGGCGCCAATAGTCGGTACTCACGAGTGAACCCGCGGGCGCCAATTATCGGTACTCACGAGTGAACCCGCGGGCGCCAAGTATCAGTACTCACCAGGATGAAGGTGTGCAGGAAGTGGCTCTTGATACAGGCGGGACTAAAGCGGGTATTGTCCGCCTCTAAGAAGACCACACACACAATGTCATTGCCGATGTGACGCTTCCTCTGAAGCTTTTGTGGATCGTGTTTTTCGTATGGCAGCAAAGTGGACACGTGGAACATGATCTCGATGTTGCGCCAATTGGTGTAGACGGAAAAGAGACCTGTAAATGGATATATATATAGATATAGGTATAGGTATAGGTATAGGCCACTAATCGTACCTGTTAGGTCGTGCACAGTGTCAAGGCCACCTTTGTATTTATCAAAACCGCGAAGCCGGACGCGATCGCCCAGCAGAGTGAGGAACTCGTCGAAGAGCGGTGAATTTTCATTATTGTCCAAAATTTGCTCTTCGGTGTATTGATCCTCTTTGACAAATATGACGCCAACTTTTAATTCTGATTTTATAAAAACCTGCAAAATATATAGTATAGTATATATATACACTGAGAGCTCTCACTCTCTCTTGGGGAAACAAACCTGATCTAATTTTAATAGTTCTTCCGGCGTATCGGGTAATTGTCCTAATGTTAATGGTGGATTTAAATTAACTTCTTTACCTAAAGATCTAACTACTTCCTCGCGATTATATCTGGAAAGGGAAAGCAGTTATAAGCTTGGGATCTACTTCGACGTGGATGAGGGCAGGGAGTGGTACCTATCGGCAAACACACAGGACGCCGGTATCAGTCCATGCACTGTATAGGAACCAGCTCGCACTAGGATGCGGAACTGGTCCCGTCCATTGAGCGTCTCCTGCTTGATGGACAGGATGACCGGGCCCAGGTCCTCGTCGCTGGTGAAGTAGTTCCAGTGCTCGGTGCCATAGAAGTACTTCTCGTATGTCTCCTGCTCCACGGAGATCAGTTCGAAGGCGCCCTGCTGGTCCCACTGCTCCTCAATGGTGGTCTTCTTGCGGGGACTGCACCCAGGAATGTATATTAGTGTTATTTTGAGTAGAGATATTACCCCCAAGGACAACGTACCTGGGCGTGGCCTCGGAATCCTCGTCATCCTCGTACAGATCACTGCACTCGCGCTCCAAATACGCATCGCTGGCACTGCCCGCCCGGATGTCCTCGTGCTCCGAGTCGCTCTCATCCCAAATGGTGTGCGGGGTGGGCATGCTGATCTTCTGGCGGGAGCACTCGATCCAGTAGCCGGGCGTGGGCATCAGATTGTGCGGATACTCCTCGCAAAACTCATCTGGAATTATCGGATAGTGGCATAAGAATAATGGATATTGGATATTGCATCAAAGTTCAAAGAAATCTGTCTTAGTATGCCTATTAAAAAGAAGGTCTAAGAGAATCCTCATAAAACCTGATAGACAGGCGACTTAACTCTTAATTTCGAGGCTTCCCTCCAAGGATTTCAGTTTCGATTCCCCCCGATTTGTGGCCGCTTTGCCAATCATAGAACCCCAGCCATTATGGAAGTTTTCGTTAGGCTCCTGCGTCCTGCGGCCAAGAGTCTTATGTCAAAGTTTCAAAGTTTCAACTTTTTAGCGGCTTGTGGCAAAGGAGCACAAGGAGCACAAGGATCAGGAGGGGCAGGTCGATGCCTCGGCAATTCCTTTTGACTCTAAACAAAATAATTTAGTTCAATTCAATTAAAATGCAAATACCGTAAACGTTGGCGAGTTGCGGGCGTCGCGACGCGTAGCGTCGATTCGCGTGAGTTGCCAGTCATAAAAAGCAGAGGGAAAACTTTCCCTACCCTCCCCCTCCCCCTGCGCCAGTGGCCTTTCCCAACAGGCGCTTTCCCCCATGATTGAGTTGGAAATTCGATGCGGCGCGTCGTCGTGAGTCAATAATGTGCCACAACTCTCAACAGAGGGCACAGTGGGCCAAGTTCCTGGTCACCAACTGCACTTATTTCCATCAAATCAAAGGGAAAGTAACTTGGAAATGTTGAAAAAGGCCAGGATATACTTGCCTCTTATATATTTTCTGTATTAAATCATTCTATTTTACATTTATAGCAAAGAAGCACAACGTCACATGGCCCTACTATTCTACTATGCTCTCCCACTGTGCCATCATGATGGGGCCTGACGTTGATGGTTTTCTGTTGGGTCCTGTTTCTCGTCCTGCTCCTCCTCGGCAGTAAAATGCTGCCCTGCACCGAGATGGGAACTATGATCTAATTAAGGAGCGCTGCTCACCGTTTGCCGTCACACATGTGCCACACATTTTATGCCGCAAGTTTTCCTCCTTGCCACGCAGATGCTGCATATTTTTCGGGGCTCACAACCGCACAACGACCCACGCACACACACACATTCCCAGCCCACCCAATGGGGCAGACAGACACTGAGAGCCATAAAACGGTGGCCCTGCCTAATTCAAATTTGAATAACTCGCAGCGTGCGCCGCTAAGTAGGCAATGAAATCGCTTGCTCGCGCTGTTTTTCCTGCGGCCAGGCCTAGACCAACGCGGATACCCTGTAGCCTTCGTCTGGGGCATCACCATTAGCCAGAATCAAGCCAGAAATAGGCACAAATATTCGTAGATATCTAAGGAATTGAATTCCAAAAGAAATCCTAGTTTTAATTTAAAGATTTCTGTAGAAAGTTCCTCAAGTTCTCGAGAAGACTTATAGAGTCTCGCTTAACCCATTAATTCTTTCGCCCATTGAATGGCAGCGATAACTAAATCAGTGAATTGGCTTTTGGCCAAATAATCGTTACCAGAAAAAGGGGGGGAAAAAAAAAAACAAACACTGACTTGTTAAGCTGGAAAAACACACACGCTTCAAATTCCAGGAACATTCGCTG
>JAEIIF010042869.1:0-12013 GCA_018874455.1 Drosophila trapezifrons
AATTCAGAGAAATAAAAGTCATAAAAAAGGGTTTTCTTAGTCCTTGGTGAATCCCTTTAAAGGGGTTACTCCAGCGCATCCGTCATTAGGGTATTCCGTATGTCTTCCTTCCTTCGTTTTTGAAATGATAATGCTAAATGTTAGTCCGCCCGCACATTTTACAAATGTTGTGCATTAGGGGCATTAATTTTACACACTTATGACACCCGAGCGACTCGTAAAAGCGAACCGCACGCAAAATTACATTGGGCGAAGATGTTTCGCCGCCGAAGGACGAAATGTGGGCGGCCAGGATGGCGAGATGGCGGCCGTTCCCTGCTGTCATGGCTGCCGGCTAAGCTGTGGCATTTATTAGAGCTGCCACGCGACAGTCGCAGGATCCGCAGCCACAGCCCCAGACCCAGACCCAACCACAACCGCAACCGCATAAGCTCATTTCCAATGGCGCTGTCCATGTGACAGCCATGAAAAAGCAACCCGAAGGAACGCAGGCCAACGTCTTATTGTTTTGCAAGATGGCATATAGCCGGAGACAGGATGCGGAGCCAGGAGCTGAGCCGGGACTAAGGCAGATCCCGAGCAGTTGCTAACAAGCCAGCCAAATTGTATTTGCATGCAAGGCGCTACATCCTTCGTCCTGTCAGCTACAAATGTATGCAGATGCCTGCAGAAACCAAACCAACGCACACGACAGCCACGACATTCTAAGTGAATTTTATGTCGAAAAGTTTGAAAAGGGTAGAGAGGGCTGCCAGGACATCATCCACCCGTTCATCCTCCGGCATCTCCTTGGGCCTCGGGAAGCAACAGGTCCCGGGTTTCTGGGTTCTCCCCACTGCCGGCGAATGTTGCAACATGCCGTGGGCCAAAAGGAGAACAGAGGACGGCGTCCTGTCTGGGCCCCGTTGCGGCATTTGCATTTTCGGCTTTCCTGGGCTTGTTTCGGGAGTTGTGAATTATGTAAATGCTTAAATAATAAGATTCACCCTGGTCTCTATTACCCTCTGACCCCGTGACTCGGTCTGCACCTCCTCTGTATGCTGCTCCGCCTGCTCCTCTGTCTGCCCCTCCATCTGCTCCTCCATCTGCTCCTCCATCTGCTCCTCCATCTGCCCCTCCATCTGCTCTCTTCCCAATGCGGTGTGGCTTAGGCTAATTGAAATAACAAATTTGATGCAATATAGCCCTAAATAAAGTCGAGGCGATATAACAAATTTGATGCAACCATGGCCTTACATAAAGTAAAAGGATAAAGCAAATTTGAACTAAGTTGAGCCATTAATGCAGTCTGGATAAAATATATACAAGATATGGACTAAGATATTAATTTCATAAAGGATTATGGCATACTTATTAGTGAAAAACAATTAAAATAATGAAATAGATCCAATTTTTAAGATGTTATATAAAAACCATTGATTGTACGTAATTAATAGTTATTTTAAATATGGAATTACAATTAATAGAAGTAGTAATTCAAGTAGTAAAATCTCTCACCAAACTCCAAACAAATCACTTCGCTGACAACATTGTTTTAAAAGCATCATTGTAATTAACAGAAGAAGCAATCACAGGACTCATAAAGATAACAACCATTTATTTAATGTTATGAAGCTCAGCTCGGAAAGGCCATTAAAAGCTCTGAAAGCACTGATTTTGTGGCTCGGAAAACCCCACATTCCCACATTTCCCCAACCCGGGCCCGGAAGCAGACCAAGTGGAGACCCCCAGCAGCTGCCACATAACAAGTTGCGCTAATTAGAAATATTCCGGGCCATAAACAACATTCGTTGGCCATATCGCCAAAGCGAGGAGGTCCTTCGGCATGTTCCGGTTTTTATTAAATTACGCGTACGCGCTGTGCTGCGCTGCGACAGTAATTTCTTTTGGCCGTTCTTGGTATAATGAAACGCAATAAAATATGAAACAGGCTGACGACTGGGATCAGCTCTGGGACTGGCTTCAAAGGTTTTCCTCCACTTCAGTCTAAGCTCTGGAGGGAAACGTTAATGAGTCTTAATTTCTGACGAAGGAACTTAATCAAAAATGCAAGGGCAAGGGGTGCGCTTTAAATATTTCGCTAATTTGTTAAACTGAGTAACAGCTTGCCGAATATTCTGTTATTCATTTCAAGGCTCACATTAAATTATGAATAAACTTCTTTGACTTCTTATTAAATATTTCCTGTTTTTCTTTGCTTTCTTAACTGGAAAAACTTCTTAGTGGATGGGAAATTAATTTTGTATTATTAATTTCCTGTATTATTAAATAGCTTAATATTTTTTAATGAAAGCGGAACACATGGGAGAATTAAAGACTAAAGATTTAAGAGCATAATCCGACTTTTCAGTAAAAAAGACATTTACAAGATCTCATAGCTTGCTTAGAACCATAATTTATTATTTCTAATTTCTTGTAAGTATTTTTTGATATCTAAACAATGAATGAATTAAATAAGAAACTTAACAGAGTAAACCTTTGAGTTAATAAACATATAAATCTAGTTTTTCCTATTTCGATTAAGATTCTTTTAGTATCCACAGATTCCTGTTTCAGAATGACGCGTCCCGACTTTTCCCATCGCAGTTTAAAATTCATATATGCAGCCACGTTGATCGGAAAAGCAGCCAAGGACTGGCGGAGTAAGTCTCTCCTCAGTGGAAGTAACTGGCTAAAGACCCCAATGGAAGCCCCCAAAATAACACCCACTTTGCGGGTGTTTGTGGGCTGTGTGGCAGGAGGAAGTTGCTCTGTTTTCTGGGGCTTGGTACGCATGTTGCATATTTAATGGATTTTGACAGCCTAATCCATTGCTCAGTGGCCCCGGCTGTCTGGGCTTGTCGGCTGGGTTATGCCCGGAATTTCAAGCATAATTTGCCGCATATTTCTGGCTACTGTATTATTTAACTATTAACGTTCAATTGCCGCTAAGATTTATCGCTTAGCTTACGGTCTCCCCACTTTTTTTTTTTTTCATATCACCCGACACTCCGGGTGCCAAGTGAGAGCGTATCCGTTTCCGAGTCCGCCTCCGCATCCGTCTTAGTCTGAGCTGCACGAACAAAAAGGTAATTCAATATCTTAATATCCGCATAGATCAAGTGCAGGTACGTGCAGGTTTGCACAGTTTGACTCGGGCGCCGTTTAACGTGGCTTGCCTCATTTCCAGGGCTTCTTCCTTGGATTCCAACTGACTTAGGGGGCTTACTTGGGCGGAAAGGGAAAAATGTAGGAAAAAATACCTCTATTCTATATCTCCCCAAGCCGGTTTCATGGAATATTTTGCCTACACAGTGGAAAAACACTCACTTGAATTTATATTCTAATTAATATATCCTAGGAAAAGAGGGATCCCCCTTTTTCTGGTATAATCAGCCATCAAAGATGAACATTCTTGCTAGGAAAATATTTTTTAAGTCCCTGAAATATCAAGCAATTTTAAAAATATAATTTGCACTTGGAAATTGTAAATTTATCTCTCTGTGAAACAAAATACTGCATAGTTGGCCTTATAAAAGAATTAATATATTAATGGCTAGCTCAAAGAATTTATATATATTTAAGAAAAGCAAAATCAGAGATGACAGCGACTTAATCTTATTTATTCTTTGTGCACTCACTTCTCTCTATTAGTCAGCCGCGTTGATTTGCGAATAGAATTGCCGAGAAAGTGTTTTTCCTGGGCCTCTCCGGCCCACAGTTCTACGCCAAAATGCTTGTGCGGTTATTATTATACATTTACGAAATTTCCTTTATTTTTTTTGTTGTTGCTTCGGTCTTTTTGTACTTTGTTTCGACCGAAAATCTCGTCGAAAGTTTCGCAATAAAACTAAAAGTTTCAACGTTTATTGTCGCCAACTTGAAACTTTAAACAATGAGCAGTTCATGAGCCACAATTTTTGCGCAGGCGGCGGTGCAGTGGCAGCCAGGATTGAGTTTTGCGGCAAAGGGTTGCTGGCATCGGCCAGGACCAGCAGCAGGATAATTAAAAGCCAACCCCGAGTGTGGGCCCAAAACTTTCGGCAATTCTAGTTTTTAATTCGTTCTATTTTTTTTTTCGCTCTACGAGGGGATCAATTAAGGGAGAGAGGCAGATAAGCCGCAACGGAAAACGAACGCTTTTTATATTCAGCCTCAGCCGGGCATTATGAACTTGTATAAATTATGCGGAAAATATGAAATATTAAAAATGTCATCTAAAGAGGAGGTTCGGGCTTATATTTAATTTAACGAGACAAAATTATTGCTGTCGCTGACGTTTTTATTGACCCAAATGCTGGTCGTTGGTGGGAGTGGCTGGGATTTAACAAAAAGAATTAACAAAATGCCAACTAAAATTGCCATTTGCGGCTGCCATATCGTTAGAGTCTCCCACACACGCGAATCCCTATATATCGTTTTAATTTTCAGGTTTCCTTTTTTTTTCTTAGGAAATAAAAATAAAATTTATTTATTTAATTTGTTGTTTGGCGGCGCTGCGTTTTGTGCAAACAAATGCGCGAACAATTCATTTAAAATGTAACGTGCACACACACTCAGATCGTACGCGAACGCATAAAACTGAGTGTATTTGCACAAAAAAAAGAGGAAAATATATATAAATATATATAGAGAGGTATATGCCCGCACACTCACGTGCATATATTGCAATCGTGTTATTTGCATTTAAAATTGCCATTGCCAGGCAACGGAAAGCCAACTTTTTACAGGCTTTTTGCCATACTTTTTTCCCTTCTGGTTTATTTGTGGCCGTTTTTTACTCTGCCTTTTTTCCAAGTGGATTTTGAAATTTATATTTTTTTTTCAAAGGATAGCGCAGTGTTTGTTTCATTTTAATTGAATGACATAGAAGATTTGGTATAGAGTTGGGCAAGCATAAATAAAATAAATAATTAAATGAATATTAAAATGAATTACAAAGGAACTACAAAATTAATTGGAATTTTTCACGCAAGAAGGCTAATGAACTGAATAATTTAGAGAAAACTTTAAAGCTTAATAAACAATAATTTGTTATAAAGCAATTACCTAAACTCAATCCTTATAATTAAGGCAGAAGTTAAAGTGATAAAATCTTTTAAGAAAACACTCTGACTAATTTGCAATGAATATTATTTGCTTACATATTTGAATTTAATTCTGCAGACACTTAGCAAGCCCGTTTTCTTGGCTTTGTCAGCATTTCATTAATATCATGTTCGAGTCAATTTATTTTATCCTCCAAACCCCACCGATTGTGTTATCATTTCGAGCCCTCGCCAAGCAAAAACTAATAACATCCGCTTTGTGGTTTGTTCGTTTTGATTTCAATTCTGTTGCCTCAGCGGCGAATGCAAAGCGACTGTCAATTACACACAATTAAGCCGGATTTCTATGTATTTGGATTTCCATTTCCGCTGCGTGCTCCGAGCTCCGTGCTCCGTGCTCCGATATTAAACGTCAGCCGCAAATCCACAAACAAAATCGAACGATCTAAAAACCGAAGCCCATCCGGGTGTTTCGGCATTTGCTGGATTTTCTGTTTGTACATAATCGGAGAACGGAAATTGATTTCGTTTTTATATATATTTGTTGTTATGGAAAACCAACTTTGTTTAGGTAACATTCTCGATTTGCACGCCCGCATTCAGGGGTCAGCGAACTCGGGTCAATTCAATAAGCATATTATAATAATCAGGCCACAATGATGATGACCAATCCCAAATGCACATAAAAGATGTTGACAGAGGCGGGAACGGGGGCGACCCGTGGAGGGATGAGTGAATGGAAAAACTTTCTGATATATTTCGCAAACAATAATGCCGAAGGCAAATTGGGTTTCGGCAGAGAGGACGAAGGAAGTGCAAACAGCAAACGAGAAGGAGATGGACATTCCGCATCTGGGAATCCGTATCATATGGAAACCCAGCGGGATTACCCACAACATAAGCTCCACGACCAACTCTCAAGGCTGTCCAAAAAATAAGAGAAAATAATATAAAAAAAAGGCAGGGAAAAAGTAAAACAATCATAAGCAGCAGAACTTTTCCATATTTCGCCAGTTCTATCCGCTCTATCTGCCCTTGTGTTGTGGAACTTTGCCGGGGTTTTGTAGCATACATTAGAGCGTGTTGAAGCGCATTGAATTGTGTATTGGGAATTGTTTACAATGCTGCAAAAAGTTTTTACGTTCGCTTAGCCAAAGGCAAAGCGACTCTGCTCCACTCGACTCGACTCGAAAGTTTCTTAAGCAATTGCCAGGGACGAAAGGGGGGGGTCCAGGAGGACCTCCACAGAACAAAAGGCGGTTAAGGATGGGCCAAGCTGGTTTTGGCATTTATTAGATGCACAACCCCCCCCCAGCGATCCACTGTCCTGCGTCCTGCGTCCTGCATCCCTGCGCCTCTGGGCCATGACATAACTTTTCAGCCACAGCATTTCGCTTTGCGGTTGTCACCGAAGGACTCTGGCCCGGGTTTTGGGTCTCCGTTTAATTTATTTAAAATACTTTCTGCCGGCTGCAGCTCTGCGAAAAGTTTGCAGTGCAACAAGTTGTAACAAACAGGACAAAAGGCAGCCTTGTTCAATGGCCAAAGGGACTAAATGCCGCATAACTTTACAAAGCCCCGGCTGAACTTGTTCAGTACTTGCACAAATTATGCAAATTCCTCCAATTATCTATATGTTTTTCCTTCATCGGGTTCAACTATTGGGGTCTCTGTGTGTTTATCAATCAAACAAATTAGTCTAGGTTTAGTTTTTTACACAGAAAAGAAATTGTTATGAACAAAGGAATAAGAGTTCGACTTTAATTAACTAGTTTTCATGATAAATTATACAAATGCTTATCAGTCCCATTTAATTTGGGATATTATCAGTTCAAATACCAAACTAACTCCAACTTTATGCAATTGTTTCACGGTGACACCCCATCCTTTAGACAAAAGTCAATTTCGCCTTGACTTTCAGCTAATATCCTGTCGGGGCGAAACTATAATCGAGATAGACCATCATCACAGAGTGCTGTTTGGATTTGTAATTGCTTTGGCTGCCGGCCACGTTCTGTTAATTATATCCGAATGGCTTTTTTGGCAGCTCTGGCAATTATTTTGATTGCATTCAACCGGCCAGCGCCGACCGGGAGATTGTTGTTTTTATCCGAGAGCCATGTTAATGCCGTTTCAGTTGCTGAAAACTTTTATGTCGTATGCGCAATATGGCTTTTTATGGCCATTAATTAGAAATACAATTTCCCCGGCGGCAATGTGCTTATGTGTGTTTGGCAGAGGGAAGAGTCAAGCCGGATGCAGGATGCCCCAGGGCTTTTCTTGACACCTGAACAACAACAACAGGATCTCGGTTTTCGGTCTCGGACTGCGTCTCACTTACATCCGCCCGAAGGACAAACGAGGCGAAGGCTCTGGCTCCGATGCTGACTGATGAGATTAATTAAGCAAGACAAACAAAAGGATTTTAGTTTCATGCAGATACTCCTGACACACACAAACACACACAAACACACGTACATACTTATACAGATGAACTACCTTCATGCGTGGTTGTTATTGCTGTTGTCCTTGTAGGATTGACAGGCAGCATTGCGTATGCCTGTTGGCATTTTTATTGACAAGGACACATTAATTACTCAATGACATTGTAATCAAATATAAGCATTGCCTGAAAGCATTTGCTAGTTCTAGCTCATCCTGTTGTTGTTATTGCTCTTGCTGTGCTTGCTATTATCCTTGTTCCTGCTGCTGCTGCTGTTGTGTGCGTGTCTGCCAAAGTTCAGCGTGGGTTCCGTAAATCTTTCCCCGATGTCAATATTGCGCATACGCCACCGACATCGCCACGATGCACGAGTGTTTATTTAAGTTACACCGCCTGTCCTCTGAGCCTGGACACGCCCTTATATAAGTATGTATCCGCATGTGTGTGCGTTTCTCCGGGTCCTGTGTTTTATTAATTACGTAATTATGTAACAAATTAAATGCATGTACAAGCGCCACGGGAAAGGGGAGAACCGAGAGCTGAGAGCTGGGAGCTGGGTGATGGGAGCTGGGAGCTACTTAAACCGTTTGCTTGCATGTCGATGGAACTAAGTGGGTTAACTTGTGCCCAAGCATGCTTTATATAGTGGGATGCATCTCCTGACACACATCCTCAAAGGATTGCCGCTTGCAAAGAGCTCTTCGTGTTTACTTGGTCCGCATCCTGGAGTTCATCCTACGCAGCTCAGGTACAAAGTGAAAAACAAGTTTTGAAACCGAGCCATGAATGGAATACTTGAAATTCAGGATAAGAGGCTGACAAACAAGCTAAAACAAAATGAAAATCATAGATAAACATGTCAGGGAAATGTTTAGAATTAATTGGATGGTTTTAATTAATTGAGTGACTTGCATTAGGCTGTCATCTTTGAAGCAGTGAAGTTCTTCTACTATTTTCAACTTAAAGTTTAAAGATATATATATTTTCAGAGATATATATTTTTTCTCAAAACCAATTTCGAAGAGAAAACCTCTTCCAGATTTAAAATCACAAAAACTGATTTGTGTTTAGAGCCAAAACAAAGATAAACAACCGGCTGGGCCACAAATCTTACGCCAGACTCCACACACAGCTTCGAAAGAAATCTGAGTAATTACAGATCCGACACTCAAAGTTTATCCAGTCCTGCACCTGCGATGGCAAGGACATTTCAACTCCATCCAACAGCCATAAAAAAGTTTCGCTTAACGTTTTCCGTGGCGGCTGTGAGGGTGTGAGTGTGGGCCGCAACATTTGTCTCATTTTCCCCTGTCGTTGTCAAGTGTCTCCGGTGCTCGTCCTTGTCCTGGCACGGGTCCTGCCTCTGGTCCTGGTCTCACATTACACCACGGCACGCATTTAAAATCCAAATTAAATATTTCCGCATGAAACTCAAATCTTACAACTGATTAAATAACCCAGGACCGGAAGAGAGAGAGGGATAGAACGAGAGAGAGAGAGAGAGAGAGAGAGAGAGAGAGAGAGAGAGAGAGTGAGTGAGATGGCAGAGGAATCCTGGCGCAGGACCAGGACCGTACTTGGTGCTGAAATGCTGCGGGGCAAAGTCAAAAAGGCAGCGAAGGCGGCAAGGACTTAAATTGCGACAAATATGTGAGTATGCCGTGCACTGAGATAAATCATTTGAATATTAAGGAGATATTATTATATATTATGTTTTAATATAGATGTAAAAAGTAGTAGTCACTGAGTGAAAAGTTCCCATACGTTAATAGTACCAGTTCTCCAGCTAGATCTCTATATTATATTTTCTAAACAATAATGGATCAATATCGAACAATAAACTATTGCCGGACGCCGGAGCAGGGATCCTTGGTCGATCGCAGTCTCAACGTGCGGCTCCAGAGCGTTCTCACTGGGTATTACTTCAAATGGAGCTGCATCCACCTGCTGATTCTGATGGTGCTTCGCCTCGACATGTTCGTGATGGAGCGCTCCTCCTGCCCCTGCATCCGGTACCGGCTGGTGTACATCGGTTCCATCTTCATGGCCTTCAGTTTTCTGGCCTGTTTCCTCAAGTATTTGCAACTTGCCTTGGAGAACCAACCTGGGGTGGGAACTGAGGACCAGAAGCGCCTATTGGATGGCCGGGATGAACGCGGGTTGGACACGATTTTGGATCTGCCAAATATAGCGCCGCCCAGTTGCGATTACAAGGAGGACAGCGCACCTATTGCCTCATTCTTCAAGCGGCCTAGTGCCTCAAAAATAAAACTACAGCAAAAGCTCTGTAAACAGCCCTCTAAGATATTGCAAGTCGAATGTCGAATTCCGTGTCCCGAGGACTACCTCACTGATGCTCGCCAGCTTCCCGCGCTGATTTGGCGGGCGGAGCGGGAACGCAAGCTATTGGAGGAGAGCTTAAAAGCACCCAAGAGGCTAAGCTCGGCCTGGAAAGAGATGTCCCAAAGGCTGAGGAACACCGCCTACAAGTTGTCGCCGCCACCGGTGAGCAACAGGCCCATAACCTTCGAGGAGTTTGGCACCTCGCACACCCAAAGAAGCACCTCTGCTTCACCCCAATTCTCCTCCGTAGAAATGAGGCAACACATGGCCAACTTGAAATCCTGGATTCAAACCACCATACTGAAGCGTCTGGTCATGGAGATGGACTTTGTGAACTGTGTGCTCCAGCAGCGGGGTTTCGTCAACTTCGATATTGGAAGTGTGGATCGGGACACGCTCCGCCGGACCGTCGAGGGCCAGCAGGTCATGCTGCCCTTGCTGCCCACAGTGCTGGCCTTCCTGAATATGGTCGGCGATCACCGGTACTTGGTGCAGCGCATCCGAGAGCTGGCGGACTCTGGATCCGATTCATACAACTCCGGCGTGCGCCTGCCCACCGATGCAGCCATTATATTTCACCTGTTCTGCGTTTACCTGGACACCCAGCTGCAGCCTACTCTAGGATATGGATCGCCCTTCTCCTCTCGTTATGTTATTCAACGCGAACCGATGGAATCCATTAAGAACATCTTAGCTACTGTGGAAAATTATGCAAACTTCTTTATCCTGGTCACCAACAACGAGGATCAGAGAAGGCCGCGATTTGATTTTATCTGCGGCGGAAAACTGCACAGGTTCCCTGACCAGAGGGGCAGTCCGTTTCAGGTGATCATTGAGTTTCTTACCTACATGCGCCAACACCAGGACTCGACCCTGGAGGGCGTCAGTCTGGGCAGGAGTGGCATCAACATCATGTGGGTCATCGGAGAGTCAAAGGAGTTCAGTCTTATCCATCCCAAAGATAGGATTTTTTAAGCATTTGTCTATGTGTTAATTATTAATTGCTTTTCGGTATTTATTTATACTCTCTCGGAAATGAAAATTTAAGCTTTGAAGAAATGTATAGTCTTTTTAAATTTAATCTCTGGAATTTGTTTTATTAAAATAATTAATTTCTGTAGATCTAATATCTTAATTCTTGGATAGAACCTAAAAAGGGTAAAGATAACTATAAAGCAGGTTGAGGATATTTCTGTTTTTTTTTGTTTTTAGATTTATAAATCTTGTTACAAATAAAATAATTCTTGCTCAAATGTTTTTCTTCAGTGACTGAGTGTTAAGTGTGTATGTATAATTGGCAAGCCAGCAGACATACGTTTGCGGGATGTTTCCATATCACAGTCTTCCTCACTTTTTAGTCATTTTCTCATCCGGCTGCTGTTATGTGTTGAGAATTTTTAGCATTTAACAAAACTCAGCTCTGGCGTCGTCGTTGTCCTGGGGTAATTGTGTTGTTATTTGCCATCGCCCAAAACTCGCTGGCTGCCGTCTGCGTGAAAACTCATTTGGCCTGGCCAAAAAGGGAGAAGAAGCACCTGGCTGAGGAGCTTCTGGGTCTGGATGTGTGTCTGATTGTGCGTTTTATGAATGAATTTAGCCACCTCCCTGGGCTCCTTCCTTGCGGCTCCTGCCAGAACACCTTGCTGATTGCAGAAAAGGACGAGAACAAGATGACAATGAGGGCGGCGGGAGGAAACTTTGCCCTTAGCTTTCGGCCAACTTGCGTCCTTGCGCTGTCACTCACTCGCCCATTGCTTACAGTTACAACTTTTTCAGACATTTTCCCGTTGGCGTTCACAGCAAGAAATATTGCTACTTGGTCGATGTCATATTTTCATTTAATATTCAGTCCTTGGAATCAGCTAGGTCGCTGAAAGCTTTATTGAGTTAAAGGAAATAATAAAAGGACCTTTGAAGAATACATTTTCTTTTATTAACTTTACAAATTTCAAGAATATATGATAATAATATTATCATTGGGAATATATTTCTAGAAATAAATAAATCAGCAACTTTTCAACTATATTAAATATAATTTTAAAAGGACATGTGTCTGGAACCTCTTCAAGTTCAAGAGATATTCATGTACTTCCAAGGACTGGCCAAAATTATTCTCCGTGTTGACCAGCCCAAGATGCGTCTGGACTCCTGGCTATCACGGGGGCCAAAGTGAAAATCATTTGCACGGTAAAACGTTTTT
>JAEIIF010042890.1:0-11788 GCA_018874455.1 Drosophila trapezifrons
TATATGTATACATACATAAAAAATATAAATTCAATGTAATATTTATAAATAAAAAACCCACGACTTTTGCATCAAATTGCTTTGACTAATTTGAATAGTAAACACCATAAAATAGTCTTTGAATCGTTCGCTTTATTTGCCAAACGTTGGAAACAAACAAAGTAGACTAAATAACTTGCCGAAAAAACAATATGTTTACCACATATAGTATGTATGGACTCATTAGCAAATAAAAATGTTAGAGGTGACAGCAGCAGACCAGCATTTCTTCTTTGTTTGCTCATAAAAAAGTCAAGAAAACAAATGTGGAGTAGCACCTAGACATATTTACGAATAGGAAGCCAGCCAGCCAGCAGTTACTATTCTCTCAGCTTAAGTTTCCAGAGAAATACCTTTTAATTATTTTGACAAGTGGAAAGGTATAGAAGAGGGAAATATTGTACGAATATTGTTACAATGTCTGTATATTCTGTATTAGTCAGACATTGGGCTCCAATTTATTGTCTATGTCTCATCCATTAGTCGACTTTTCCGGCGAACTCAAACAGTCAGGCAGTCAGTCAGTCAAGTGGATTGACAATGAAAATTTGATAAGTTTAGAATGCATAAACTGATCAATCTATGGCTCAGCATAACTGCGAAATCGAATGCAATTCAAAGGAAATTGATATTGATAAGGTGACAAATCGTGGCTACATAACTCTCAGAGAGAGGGCGATCCTCAGCTTATCTCTGGAAATGTTGCCTTAGCGGAATTTCACTGTGACAGCTGCAATCTTATCGTAAATCGTTGAAAACGAACGGAGCTGGCAACGTTGGCTGTGATAACAAGTAGCATTGGGTTCTAACCGAGCCGTTCTAGAACTAAGCGAACTCCACCCTTCCCCGTCCGGTGTTTGGTGAATAATCGAAACGAGTAACTGACTTATTGAGCCAACAAAGGTTCGGACGTGCAGCACTGCAAATATTTGCATAACTCCCAGCTCTCGCATATCTCCATGAACCCATAAGTGCCATATATGTATGGCCGCCACTGCCTCGGCCCGACTACACCTCCTCGCCATGTTATGTGTAGATAATTGATATTAAGGGTATGACTTCATCGTTTGTACAAGGCATTAAGTGTTTCTTACGGCATTTCTTCTTCAGTATTTTCTTGCTGCCGCAGCATTTTCAAAAAAGTTCATTCATTTTTTACGGCAACTACTGCTTATATCGAACGCGGGCCAAGTGAATCATCAACCTGTTTACTCCCCGAATACGGAGTTGGCAGAGTGGGGGACTGGACAGAGAGATGCGGGAGATGCTTACCCATTGGGTCGCAGGCTCATCGTGAATCCGAAATATGACGCACGCACTTTCGGCAGAGTGAGTGAGGACGGGGGCTCCGTGATCCGCAAGTTGGGCCGCGGCGATAGATTAAAGCCGCTGGCAAGGAAAGGGACCACCAAGAGGCACCACAAGGCCATCGCCCAGAGTTCGCGACCTAACCGCGACATTTCTGCAGATTTAATAGCTTTTGGAAGCTCCGGGGATCTTTGTCGCCCTGCGATTAGTTATATATTTAACTCGCCACGCGATCTCCACTCCGATATATTATCACTTTCGTTTTATTGGTCACGCTCGCCAGCAGCCGCGGATATATGCTCCAACCGTTCCGATCGAGGGTCTGTGAGCTACTAACTGAGCACGGTTTTCTCGGCCAGCGAGCAACACCTTGGAGCTCCCGAGCTCCCGATAACCGGGGAGAGGGAGAGCAAACAAGTTATTCAAGTGATATGGGAGAGCCGCTTTGTTTTGGCCTGGCTTACTCACTTTACCGTTGGCCCGCCTCGTGGGAGTGCCATCAATACCATCTTGAGAGCGGCAGCCGCACTCTGCCATATTTGCACTTTTCAGGGAGACCACTCTCAACTATAGAAACCAAAGTGTTTGTTTTTTTAAACAGCTTCTTAGACTGACTCATCTTGGTCTCAATTGATAGGAGGTACCACAGTCTTATAATTTATTCGAATTATGCAATTAAAAAAGGCTAACCAAGTCGATATTTAAATATTTGTTATCCAAAAAGATATATTGTAGTATAAATAGTAAAATAGCACAGAAACCTTGCCATCTTTGCCCTTACAAGGGGTTCTAGTATTTACTTATTACTCATAGTGACTTATCTTGAACTCAATTGATAAGATTAACTTGCTGGATAAACATAAAATGCAAAATGCAATAACAAATATATAGTATTATGTGCCCGTTATAGAGCGGATGCCCAAATATGCTTACCAAACTATAAATAAACAAAAAAAGCCAATGCAAGCAGAACTTGGTTGAGTTTTTGTATCTTAAATCTGAAGAATGGAAGAATTTTTAATCTAATAATATTTTAAAAAGTTAAAAATATGCTTTATTTCGTGGTTAGGCCTTTAGAAATAAAAAAATGCAGCAATGATTCCTAATTAATATATTAGTCGAAATATAAGTAAAAACATAAATTCTATTGCTCTATATAATTTAAAATAATTTCAGAATGATGGGCAAAGCCATAGTTTAAAAGCTGTTACCTGTACTGATTATTAAGTTAATAAATTAATCAAAAGATTTAATTTCTGAAGTTTCTTTCATTTCTGGTCTCGTTGACAAAAGCCAATAGGTGTACTGAGTCAGGTTAAACAAGAACTTGATTTTACTATTCTTCCACTTTCCAAATATTTAACTTTATACAGAAGCGGGGAAATATTGTATTATAACTAATCACCTATAAGATGATAAGGAAATATTTGTTATTTACCTCGCTCTTTTTGTAGTTGAAACGCAAAAGATAATTGTCTATGCGAATATTGTAAATATATAAATCTGCTTCACACAAGCTTGTTGATATACTTTTTATTGTTCATTTAATACTACTTTACATGTGTATACAAGTTTTCCCCGGCTTAGTCAGTTGGCTGAGTCACCAGCCGCCGCCATGCATCCCATCCAATCCCAGTCGTAACTTAATCCCCAGTCGGCGGCGGAACAAATAGTTTGAGCTTGATTGCATGCGTGAACAATGCCAATCATTAAAAAGTGTCCACACTTTAAGGTATTTCGGGTAGCAAGCACACGTCACTTTGGCTACCTGATATGCCATTTGTTTAGGCCAAAAACCAAAACAGTAAAACATGCGACCAACATTTGTTTTCACTTCGCCGGCAAACACAAGCTGGGCCGAAAATTTGGCGTAAATACACAAAGTACGAGTTGTCGCTTACGTATTTCCCCAAGAAGTGACTCATAACCATGTCTCGCACACGCATATGCCCTCCGTTCCAAGTCCACATCCCACATCCCCACTTTTCACTCGGGCTTTGTGCATTCCCACAGCGGTGTCCAAGTTAGTGGAACCACAGATGACCCCAATAAATATGTAAATGCAGCTAGAAGGGTTAGGAACGATGATGGATTAGCTTCTACTTTTAATTAGGAAAAAGGTATATATTAAGCTGTTTGAATGAAACTTATGTTCAGATGATTGATATTAAAATGCTGGTGACATATTCTTATCAGAAAAAGGTACTAGTCTTTGTCTTCTTTGATAAATATACAAATTTGAACATAGATAATATAATTACAATTTAAAAGTTACTTTCCATGTACAAAGAATAAAGGTCTTTACCTTTTATCTACATAAGCTGCGTATATATCTTCCAGCTCTCGCAAATCTTTATGAACCCATAATTATAATATATGAGTGTTTTTTACGACCTTTCTTCAATATTTTCCTTTCTAAAAAGTTCATTAATTTCTACTGGACGCCGTTTGACTTGCTTACTCCCCAGTTAGGGAGTTGAGAGATGCGGGAGATGCTTACCCATTGGGTCGCAGGCTCATCGTGAATCCAAAATATGACGCACGCACTTTCGGCACACTGGTAACATACCGGGGATCCGAGATCCGCATGTTGGACCGCGGCGATAGATTAAAGCCGCTGACAAGGAAAGGGACTACCAAGAGGCACCACAAGGCCCTCGCCCAGAGTTCGCGTCTTATCTGCGCCATTTCTGTAGATTTTACAGCTGTCAAAACCTTAGAAATCTAAATCGCCTTTCTATAAATTGTGTAATTCATTCGCCACGCGATATCCACTCCGATATTTAATAACTTCCGATTAATTGAATACGCTGGCCCTTAGCTGAGGATATATGTATACTACAACCGTTCCGTTCGAAGGTCTGTGAGCTTCTAACTGAGAAGAGAGACTTATGTATTATACAAAATTGAGATTTGGGGTTCTCAAAAACGTACTCTTCGCACTTTGAGTACGGTTTTGCCTATAATTCTCAGATTCTTTATAATTGTTGAGTTCAGAAAAATGCAAAATGAGCATAATAATTCTCAGCATTGAAATTGAGAACAAATAATCAAAAAATCTTCAAAGCCAGAACACTCATTCTCAAATTGAGTGCGTAATTCTACACAAATGACTAAGGGATTTTCGTTTGCTAGAAACTATTTAATTAACTTAAAACTGCGAATTATAAATAGTATTTTTATGCTATTTTTCTGTCCGTGACTGTGAGTGCTGCAGCCGAAGATGTTCGCTGTGGCGGTGGCGCTTTGTTTAAATGCCAAAGAAGGAACTGTTTACTGTTTATGCGAGCGGACAATAAGCCATGATGCGGACCACACATGTCTCCCCCTGCGCCAGCTTCTCCTCTAGTCTCCACATCCACTCTCCACCTTAAATCTCCGCCAGCCAAACAAAAACAAAGACAAAGAAATGCTGCAGCTTGCGGTCAGCAAATGGTAAGAACAACTGTTACTGCACCGTTTTCCTTTGTGGAGTCTTCTTTTTTTCGGAATTCGGTTTAATGACCGAGCGCAAAGCGGCTAAAAATATTTGTGTGTGGTGCCAGTGGTGGGGCGGGGGAGCTCTTTCTCTGGAGACGCCATCGCTCTCGGATTGGACACATTTTGTGACTCATTTCGCCAGAATGCAAGGGGGGCTTATTGGGCAAGAGTCATTGAGTGCACACTCTTCTACAAATTTCGTTTCAATTCTAGAGTTCCAGTGGCCACCATCTGAATATTCATCAGATGCGCGATCCAGGAAACCATAAAACAGGCATTACACAGTCTTTTTTTGTTTGTTTCAGCCAACTTCAATTGATGTGAAATAAATTACAGCTTGTCGTGATTTTACGCGCAATTTCCGTACATAATTAGGCGCACTTCGTAATAGCACATAGTCATGGGTATTTTGGGGCTCAAAGTGCTGGCGATAAAAAAATAGAGAGGAGGAGGGAAATGGGAGCGGCGGAGGAAGTTCCAAATTACCCATCCAGGTTTTATGGTAATAAAATATGGCTGGTCAGCAGCCAACTCGTTATGATCACGTACTGCAGTCTAACGAGGTTGCTGATCGTCTGAATTAAAACAAGATATGGAAGTACACTCGTCAAGTGAACATACAAAAGTTTTCTATTTGAAGCTGTGTGGCCTGGATTTGGCAAGAGCTTCTTGGATACTCTAGGAACTAAACTGGGTACTAAGATATGTGTATGAATTGTCAAAAATTAATTAAAACAGAGGTCTTACTTGGGTTAATATTTTAAGAACGTTTCAGGAAGGTTAGTTAGGGAGTTGCATCTAAAAATCAGTCTAGTATCTCTAGAAGAATATCAGAAATACTGTAAATGAAGATTATCTTGAATATTCTTTAAAGTTTCTCAAGACAAGTGACTTTCAAAGCATCTCAAGCGGAGTTCCCTAACCAATATATCTCCTTATATTTAACTCAACTTAAGTTTCCCCCCTAAAAAAGAGCATCTGAGCTTCGCTTCAATCGCTTTCTTCTTATTCAATTAACTGTGATTTGTGGCGCCCGTTGAGGTGTGTGTGATGTCATTTCTGGGGCCGAAGTAGCCGCCATCGGGTCTACATATCATGTGATAAGTAGGTCGCCCCAGCACACCGAGAAGTGCTCGGCTTTTTGTCAATTGTTCCAAGTCGGAGTCGCGATCTCTCAGATCTCTGTGGCGATTGTTGTAGCCACCGATGGCAATTGAAACTGAAGTAGCCAGTTTTTCTGTTATTTTTAGAAATTTTCGGCCTCAAGTGGTATTGTTTTTGAGTGTTTTTCAAGCTGGGTTTCTCGACATGTCATTAGTCGTCGATTGCAGCAACATATTTAGTGCAGCTGCCGCCGCGTTGAGATCGAGACTCAACTCAACTCAACTCGACTCGAGTCTATTATTTTTCTATGCTGAGAAAACCATTTACGACTGCGGTTTGGCAAATGGGCGACGAAGTAAAGCAACAATTTAATTTCTGGACAAATAAAGGCCTGCGAGAGTGTTAAGTGGCAATAAAGTCGCACTAATTTTGCCAAACTGCGACTTCTGGCGATCGATTCCCTTTCCCAAGCCCGGCTTTCGGTTTCCGGGTGCCAGAAAGAAAGAAGTTTCAAAACATTGACAGAGGTGTTGGGGTCTCCGACTTGTGAAACTGAAAGGCGTCGCTTGTTAAACACAAGAGGTGTGTGTCGCTTATCGGAAAGGGACTATATTGTAGTTGAGGTGAGGCATATCGCATTCCCTGCCGGTATGCAAATACCCTCCTCCTGGACACTCACCTGGTTGGACGGATGACGAGCGTGTATCCAAAGTAGGAGCTGCGCGTTTGGTTCAGCTGGAACTTGAGATGGCTCGGCTGATTAATCACCAAGCTCGCACGTGGCGAGAAATTGACGGCTTCGATCTGGTTTTGCAGAAGGAGCAGGACGAGGATCAGGAGGCGGCACATTTTCGACTCAAACTTCATTGGAACTCATCAAAATTTAATATTCGCATGCGTAATTTCGTAATTTCACTTGAATCTCCACTCAGCGGCCAATAAATCACAATTGTGAGACCTCGTAAAAACAGGATACGTTCCCTCGCACTCACTTGTGTATTTATGATTTATTGAATTTAATTGACGCACTCAAACACACTCACTCACACACTCGAGCCGCGTTCTCTCGGAATTATATTTATTCAATTAGGCCCGAGACCGGGCCGGCTTTCGCTAGAGATCTTTGGCTGAAATTCGGAGGGGAAACTAGTTTGTTTGGCTTTTGTCACTTTGCCGGCGTCGACAAGTCGCTGTAAGCCACACGCTCCGAGTGGGACTACTGAACTACTGGACCATACTATCTGCATATGCATATGGCATATATATAAAGCTATGTTTCCGCAATAAATCGAAACCGAGACCGAGGCGAGCCGAGAGATCAGGCGTGCAAGCGAACTTTGGACGTTTTCACTCGCCGACGATTCGAATTGAAATGAATTCAAGAGCTGCAGGCGACTTGGACAAGCAGCCCTCGAATCCGCCGCCGCCGCTGGCTCTGCCTCTGCTGGTGCTGTCCACCCGACGAGTTTGTCGCTGGCAAAGTTCTTACATTTTAAGATTCCTATAAATATAAATTAAAAAAAAGATAAATTAAGATAAGGTGGCAGTTTAAAACCTATTTATCTGTAAATATTATCCAAATATCACCTAAATATTTTATTCTTAATCATAGATGGGCATTTCATCTTAGTGTCGGAGCTATACCATAAAGACCTGCAATAAAATCCAACACAAAACTCAGCTAGATCGCAACTCACTAAGTTTAAGGCTTCCTAGTAGAACTTTGCTTCATGTGGTGAACGAATCTGTGTGGAATTCTGTGTGTAACAGGAATGACCTTTGGGACGCATGCCCAATGCAGCATAAGGTAAGCGAGAGATTCAGGTATACGTGAATTGTAAGCTGCTCGTTTCCATAATGAATTCTGTACTATGAGAAAATTCATGAGGAAATTCATCAGAAGCAGAGCAGAGTTAGATTCAATACATGAATTACCACGATCCCTTCCTGATTAAAAGCGAAAGAGACTTTTCCGTGGGTAGTAGGCACATACCTACCTGCATCTAATTCCATTCCAATTCTAATGTACATACTTCAGGAAAAAAAGATCCACTGGGTTGTATATATTTTTCCTCTAATTAAAAGCATATTTAGATCTCTAATTCCCTAAAATACTTACCTTTCTTTGCTTCCGGCATAGCTCTCCCTTTATTTTCGACAACTTCGCGTGGTGGCTCTCCTTGTTTCCAACGCCACTTGCAGTTGCACTCACACTCACCCCCACTCACACCCCCTGCCACACACACACACACTCACTCACGGATAAATAAGACGCACATGAATAAGTGCACGCCCAAGTGCGAGGGCTGTGTCCGTGTCTCTTTATTCGTGGCTGTGTTCCATGCAAGCAGAAAATTTTCGAGCAGCAAGCGGCGCGGCTCGGCGTCGCCTTCTTGCCGCCTGTCACCATGGAGCTCCGACAGGGAGCTGGCTGTTATTATGCATACACTTATTAAAGGAACTCGTATTTATTCCACTTCATCTCGTTTATTTCGTTATAATTAATATTTCCAATGAGTTTGATGCCGGCCCGCCAAGATGTGCACGGAACAAAAACTTTAACTTGTGTAACTGAAACTAAATACTTTAAGGTGGGGAATAAAGTATTGCTTGCTGCATTTATTTCAGCATTAAGAGCTGAGATTTTGCCTTCTGTTTTCTATAACATTTAAACCCAAAGAAAACACAACATACATAAGAGCTATAAAAACTCTATTCTATTAGCATATTATTATTGATAATGATCTATAAGTTTTATTATAGCTTCAAAGCATTAAAACATTTCATGATAAACATAATTAATCTTCAAATTTTTCCTGTGTGCAATCACTTTTGGGACGGGGGATAAGAGTAAATTAAAGCCAGCACCATATGGTGGTTATGAAGGATGCCGATCACGATTTCCGAGGAGGAGGGTGGCTACTCCAACCGAATTGAGTGGCTTACGGACTGGCTTCGCTGTCATTGAACTTGGCTGCAGTGCGGCGTGTTTGTACGGCAATCAGACCGCTTATCAGCCCAGCGACAGCATATTGTATTTTATATATATTATATACCTCTCAACCGAACATTGGGGTAGGTTGGGTCGCCACAATTTATGGACTTTACGATCCGGTGACACGCCATTTAGCCGAGTTGGCGACCCGGCACGAGGGGTTCAGGGGATCACGAGGTTCCCGGGTTCAATTAGATCTCGGGGGGGCACTCGACTTGCACTCCAGCTCCACAGTTGCCCCTCCAACTGATAAGCTTAAGGCAGGGCGAGCTTAGATGCGAGGAACGCACTCAGTAATTGATTTCGTTTATCAAAGGCAATGTAAAACAATAAAAACTAATAAAGCGAAAGTGGGCTCTGAGGTCTGGCCAACTAGCACCGACCGATAAGCGGAACCGCAGCTGCAGATAACCCCCATAAAAGTCAATTCACAAGTCGTCGAATGCTCCCATTTCCATTTTCATGCCTATTTCCATTCCCATTTCGATTCATAAATAAAATTCTTGTTAAAAAGTTATAAAAACCGAACCAAAACAATGCCTTCTTCGATGGCCCCTAAGTAAACATGAAGACTTCAAAAAGGGCAGCTAATTCGGTTCTGCAACGCCGCGTGGTAAGTGCCTCTGACTCCTCTTGTGAAATGCACAATTAAGCGCTCGCCAGGCGATTTGACAGCAATTGTGTGTTGCTGCAACGACGGCAGCAGCTACTGCAACACGGCACCTGCTGCAGGCGAGGGCATGCCCTATTCCGAGGCGCATAATTGAAGTTCATGACCCCCCATTGTTCCTCGCCCATTATTGGGGGCATCTATGTAAATCTATTTATGGCGCAGACAATGCACGGAGAGAAATTAAGGCTTTATGATAAATATAACATTTTTATTATGAAATTTATATTTAGAAATTTATTAAAAGAGTATTTCTTTAAATATTGATGCGGAAAGGAAAGGTCGCTAAGACCCTCATCATTTCTTTTAATATTAAGTATTTAAAAAATGTTTTTGATCTTTTCTAACAGACACTTTTTGCCTAAAAATCGATGAGTTTATATATATGTATAATTAAATAAACTATTCTTTCAACAATAATAATATAAAAAAAGGTCTAGATGATGTGTTTAAGATCAAAATAATATTAAAAAGGTTATCTTTAAAGATATTTAATTAACTAGCTTATAATTCTAGCTCTATTATAGATAGCTACTTCAGTTTTTTCTGTGCACTTGCAAGATCCCAGCTGCGAGCAGCTCTGAACCCAGAAGAATCGAGTGTTGGAGTTTCCAGGCTCAAAAAAAAGAAGAAAATAGGGGAGCTGCCCTTGAAATGGATTCCCTCCAGCACACAATCTGTCGTTACACTTGGCGGAAGTTACCAGCGCTGCCGACATGTCACAATTGCATTGTGAGCGAGATGGCTTTTATCAGCAATATTCCGATTAAATAATTACACTGCGGAGTCATCCAACACAATAACAACAATACACTATAATATAAAGAAACACACATATATTATGCCTTATAGATAAGTTCCGATCTGACGACGCGACGTGAGCTTTGAGGTGCAGCTGCGGCGCCTTATTTGGGGATGTACGAGTGTCGAGAGTCGAAAGGAAGTTTAAACTTGAAGTAAAGCCGAACACACACGTTCGTGAATCAATGCAGGTGTTCATGTTCACCTTCCTGTGACGTCACCCAGGTAAAAATATTATGATAGAGGGGTTTGTTTACCCTCCTTTAATAACAAACACAAATAAATCGATTGTGGGCAATACATCCTCCGGAAAGGAATGTTCTACCCTTTTTTCGGAAATTATGAAAAATGCGAGCGACGACGAGTCATAAAACTAATGAGCGAGCTCGAACCCCTTTCTCAGTTTCAGTTTCGAGAGTTATTAGCCAAGCGCCGGCGACAGGTTCGGCCCTCATAAGAAGGCGGCCGGCACTCCGTAATTGATCTGCTGACCCAAATATCAGAGACGCCCACATAATGCCGCCTTTCAAGCGAAAAAAATCGACCATAAACACTTTCACTGCGATTGGGCCGTAAAACAATGAATGAACATGAAATATCGCATTCTCGCGGCCTTCCGGTCGTGAACAAAGATCACTTGCTCTATCTCGCTTACTATCCAGTGTCTCCGGTCTCGAGTGTCCAGCCGAAATGATGTCAAAGCCTCAAGTCGAGTGTGTAATGCGAGAAATCGCCCCAGCAACTCTAAGTAATTTCAATGACGTGTGTAATTGATACGCTAATGGGTTTGCCGTTTTTGATTTTCGACTCAGGGTTAATCTCTCATTCCGTCACAAAGTGTCACCCGATTCCGATCAGCGCCAGATCAGCGCTTGTAATTGTCATCTTTTAAGTGTCCATTGCGCTCTCGGCACGTTGTCGTCGTAAAATAATCAAACTATCGCTCAGATGCTCCTTACACATCACATAAAACGAACGGAACGATGGAACGACTCGCTGTCGTCGTCGTCGTCTGGCCAGAACAGATACGGAAATTAAGAATTCACATCATGACCTGCTAAGAGACTCCTCCGCCCGGCTCGAACGTGATTAGCTGCTGCGGCTGCAGCTGACGCTCGACATCGGATTTTAAAATGGAAAGTTTCTGCGGATTTATGAATGCAATGCGGCAACGCACACACATATTTGAAACTCCCAACAAAGGCTTAACTCCTTTGCTTATGCATTTTTACATAATTAGGTGCAACAACATCCAACGGCCATAAAAACGACGACGCTGTGTGCATCTCCGAGAACAAGTCGTTTTTATCGTCATTCTCAGTAGGTTAGTCGGTTTGATTTATTATTTTTAAGATTCTTAAGGGGATTTCGGGGAAGCAATTATCATTTTT